>SZWC01014304.1:14541-26832 GCA_023375785.1 Penium margaritaceum | reverse complement strand
TACACAGATGCATCGCGGCAGTGCGGAGGCAGGAGAGACTGTGAGTTGGGACCCTTGGCAGTCACTCGAGGACTGGCATACCCTACGCGATGCAGATTTACGTGAGGAGTTGTAGTCGGAGACACCACTTCGTCTTTGAGGGAATGAGTCGACTCACAGGTGACAGGAGGAGCTATCTCTGCATGTTGGACACACCACATGACTCATCGCCCATGATCTGTTCAGATACATCAGCATCTCCATCGAGGACATCGCTCCCAGGTTCATCTGCCCAGGGGGAGTGTTGTGTGGACCTCGACCTGACGCGACGTCATGGGAGATGCATGGGGAGGTCCATGCTCTGTTGTGAGCATCTACAGCATCCCGCATGTGGCTCATGCTGCGTGCCTGCACAGCTGCATACAGATGGTAGCACACTGTTGGTCGAGACCCGGACACTTGGTGCGTTGTACCAGTGTCACGAGGAGACCATGTGATCGTGTGTCTTGTGTATGGCCATAGTGTGTGTGGCATGTGCATGCGAGCTGTTGGTCGAGACCCGGACACGTGGTGCATTGCACCCGTGTTACGAGGAGATCCTCCATTGATCCTGTGTTTGGATGATGATACTATTGTGATGGATGGCTCGTAGTGGTCGAGACCCGGGCCCTGGTACCGCCAGTGTCACGAGGAGACCTTCTTGTTGTCTGACATGTGTGTGATGGGCATTACACTGGTTTGTACACGTGTGCATCCCTCCTCTCATGATCGAGACCCAGACACTTGGTGGGCTGTGCCAGTGTCCAGGGAGACCCTAGATAACAGATGAGTGTGTGTGTGGGTTGACTCATGCATCTTATGGCTTGCCATACATGGTTGTTCCATGCCTTCGTTCCTTCGTTCTGGCGTGGACGGCTATGTCAGCCAGGGGGAGTGTTGGTTTGTGTGGCTTCCACCCGTCACGACCGACATTGCTAGTTTACCGATGTACCCACATTCGGGGTATATGGCGGAGGAGGGCGTGACGACACGACGGGCCTCCGGACTGCACCGAGACTTCTCCAGCACCTACGACAGCGCCGGCGAGATGCAGTCGATGCGTTCCAGCAGCCATGTGGGCTTGTCACGAGGTAGGAGAGTTTTCTCGGTGGGTTCAGACCCGCGCACCCGGTTGACTGTACCGGTGCGACGAGGAGACCCGATGGCTATTGTGGGGCTTCCGATGTTCGGAAAGCCGTCTGTGATGACTGGACGATGATTCTGAGATTTTCTGGCACTGTTCATGTTTTCTCGGTGGTCGAGACCCGGGTACTCGGAGAGCTGTTCCGGTGCCTCGAGGAGACCACCGTTATTGTTATCGTGGTGTACGCAGTGTGTTCTCCCCGCAGACCTGTTTTGGCTCGGCGGGGGTGACGGGGCCCGGTGCGGCTAGCTGTCGGCGCCCCTACTTAAGCCCGCTAGGGGCTCATTTGTAAACTCTCCTTGTTCTTTATACTCAGCATTCCAGACTTAGCCAAATTCTTGCCGTCTTGCATCGCACTCACACACAGAGCTCATGTTCGTTTTGCATGGGCCTGCATGCCCTAAAATTATCTCCAATGCGGTGCACAAGGGTGCACATTTTCTAGCAGGATAAAACAGTGGCAAAAACATAGTTTTAGGCATAGCTCCCCGAAGACATGTCAGAACGACGAGCCGTCTGAACTAGAACAGCCGCATCGATGAGAGCTACATCTTGATAGGTTGTAAGCCTATGTGCTGTCCCACAACATGAATCTAAATAAGAAGAAAAGTCTTCTGAACGCTCGTCCAACCGCAGGTCTTCTACAACCGTAGCCACGTCAGGGATCTGCACGTGAATGGACATGAGCCGAGGGGTCACCGTAAGCCGTGTACGACACACACAACAACACTCCCCCATGACCGGAGGGCGATACTCATTCATGCACATGCAGACACTAACGCTGTACAAAGAAGGAAGCACACAGACGCTACAAGCAGCTAGCACAGCACACGCAACATGGCACATGTAGAGTCAACGTGCAATAGGAATGGGGCAGAGTCCCAGGGAACGAGTGACCGTATGAAACTTCGAACGACCTAGAGCCTTGGTCAGAAAATCCGCGTGCTGCCTGTCAGTGCCCAAGTGGATGACTTGGATCTCACCATGGTCAACCAGATCACGCACAAAGTGGTGCTCGACATTGATGTCCTTTGAGAAAGAAAACTAGGCAGCAGGTTGGGGCAGCAGCGTTGTTGATGCAGCGTGCGGGCTTCCACGCTCGTTGCTTAAGTCAGCTGCGCCCTCAGTCAGCAGACTGCTGCTCTAGAGTCTAGCTCTGTCTGGAAGTCTGGAAGCTCTGGGTTTTGTTACTCAGAAACGCGCGCGCCAGTGTTAGCGCCAGAAAGCAGCTGAAAACTGACAATGACTGATTAGGAATGAAGAATGAACAACAATGGGAGACCCCTCCAAGTTCTAGCCCCCCCCCAGCTCTGTAGAGCTTGTTACTCAGTTCAACAGCCAATCAGAAAATAGCTCAGTTCAGGCTGGCAGGTTTTCTCGGTGAGGCCTGCTAGGCAGCCGACAGCCCAAAACCCGGGCGTCGTCCGTTTTGCCTGAAAACTGGACCATACCATAATACCGCCGCTGCGAACGCAGCCGTGCGGTCAGAATCTGCTAGAAAAATAGTAACGAGGAGTTATGGCAGCCTAAACCCAGATAGTGCCCATAACGGTTTATGCTACCAAACAGGGCCACACAGCATGCAACTGGGACCCTAGGCAGTGCATGACGATGCAGACGCGATGGGACGCGCTGGACGCATGCAAGCGGCAACTGCGGTGTCAATGACCGCCGGCAGCACGACCGCTGAGGAGGCCTGCCGATGGAGCTGAGCGCGTTGCCGGGGAGAGGAAGCTCCAGCGAACTGCGAGAAGACCTCAGCGTGCGTCGGCTCCACCGGACGACACTCCATCAGCGTCGAGTCTCGCCGTCAGTCATCTGCACGCCGATGTACACAAGCCGGGAGGACACAACAGAGCATAATGAGAGATGCGAAAAAACCAACACTCCCCCATGACTCACAGGCGTAGTGCACATGGGCGGACAGGGACACGGTCAACATCCAGACTCCCCCAGGACATGCAGAGACGAAGGCAGAGATAAAGAGAGAGTCACTCACGGACGTACGCCGACCGAACTCACAGCCTTCTTAAACGAGTCGCGCTTCAGTGCCTTGGTCAGGAAGTCAGCCAACTACCGTGCTGTCTCAACCCACACGATGCTGATGCTGCCGTCATGTAACAATGAGCGCACATAGTGATACTCAACGTTGATGTGCTTTGTGCGTGTGTGATGCACGCCGTCATTGTCGGCGATGGCCCTGGCACTCTCATTGTCACAATGCAATGTGATGGATGGGACGGACTGATGCAACTCGGACAACAGACGACGCAACCACACATTCTCACACGCGCCTGATCAAGAGCCACGTACTCAGCCTCAGCAGTGCTACGTGCAATGCAACCCTGCTTGCCACTGCACCAGGATATAGCCGTGCCGCCAATCAAAAAGATCCAGCCTGTGCGACTCTTACCGTCAGGACTGCCGGCCCAGTCGCTTTCGGTGTAGCCCATTGCGACAACAGACGGTTGGCGGCGGAACATGAGACCTCGCCGAGGAGTCGAGACGACATAACGCAGTACTCAGATCGCGGCCTCATGGTGGAGGTGACGCGGCTCCTGAGAAAACTGGGCCAGGATGTTGACGGCGAACGCGATGTCTGGACGCGTCGTCGTCGCCAGGAACATCAGTGACCCGATCACTCGCAAGTACGTGGTCACGTCAACTGGCTCCCCCACAACAGCTGGGTCAGGACTCTTCAGCTTCACCTGGCCATCGGGCGACATGGGTGAGGATGCTCTCGGCACGAGTAGGAGGTCCTCAGCGAAGCGAGTGGACAGAGTTTGCACATAAGCAGCCTGATGTACATGGAGGATGCCCTGGGAGCGATCATGCTCGAGCTCCATGCCCAGGAAGACTCGGGCAGACCCGAGATCCTTCATCTGGTAGGTGGCGTGCAGCAGGTCCTTGACGCGTTGGATGGCGGCCGTGTCTGGCGACGTAATGAGGAGGTCGTCGACGTACACCAGAACAGCAGCGAAGGTCTGGCCTCGCGGACTGACAAACAGTGCAGGGTCCACGGTGCTGCGCTGGAGCCCACCACGAAGGAGCGTGTTGCTGATCTCCTGGTTCCAGCACCGAGGCGACTGCTTCAGGCCATAGAGGGCCTTACGCAGTCGCCACACTCTCCCGGTGCTATCGTCGAAGCCTGGTGGCTGCACCATGTAAAGCTCCTCACCCTCCAATGAACCATGGAGGAAAGCGTTGCTCACATCCATCTGATGCAGCTCCCACCCGTACTGGGTGACCAGGCTGAAGAGCGCCCGGCTGGTGGAGAACCGGCCAACTGGGACAAAGATCTGGTCATAGTCGACCCCAGGGACCTGGGCAAACCCCTTTGTAGTGAGGCGGGCCTTGTACTTGTCCAAGGACCCGTCTGGTTTCCACTTGCGCCGAAAGACCCACTTGGCGCCGATGGCCTTCCGACCTGGAGGAAGGTCGACGAGGTCATGCACGTGGTGCTGTCGGATAGCGGCGAGCTCATCGGCGCAGGCATCGTCCCAGTGTGCGGCCTCAGGAGAGGCTCGTGCCTCACGCAAGGTGGCTGGGTCCTCCGGGCGTGCTGTGGAGCGGACTGAGAGAGCATGTGCCTCTCGCGCCCCAGGTGGGATGCGCGCCAGGGCAGCCATGACAGCGTGCCGATGCTCGTGATGGAGCATGGCGTAGTTCAATGTAGAGCCCGGGTGCAAATCGGCGATGATGGCTGATGTGGTCAGGCCCAGGGCCTTGGTGCCAGGGTCCCCACTCACGACCGTGGGAGTGGAGGAGGCACGTGGAGCCACGGGGGGTCGAGGCGGTACCGAGCGCGGTGCGACGATCTGCACGCTCACCGTCGGCCTGGGTCGGAGGCTGCCGCCAGGACCACGTGTGTAGCGTGGTAAGGCATGCGACGGCACTGAGTCTGATGGGCCAGTGGAGGCGACTGGGGCTGTCGGCCCGGAGAGATGAGCGGACACGACAGGGGCTGCCGGCCCGGAGGGACCAGCAGACGCGACTAGGGCTGCTGGCCTGGTGGGACCAGCGGACGCGACTGGGGCAGCCGGCTCGGAGGGACCAGCGGACGCGACTGGGGCAGCTGGCCCGGAGGGACCAGCAGACGCGACTGGGGCAGCTGGCCCGGAGGGACCAGCTGACGCAACTGGGCCAGCTGGCCTGGAGGGACCAGCGGACGCGGCTGGGGCAGCTGGCCCGGAGGGACCAGCGGACGCGACTGGGGCAGCCGGCTCAGAGGGACCAGCGGACGCGACTGGGGCAGCTGGCCCGGAGGGACCAGCGGACGCGACTGGGGCAGCTGGCGTGGAGGGACCAGCTGACGCAACTGGGCCAGCTGGCCCGGAGGGACCAGCGGACGCGGCTGGGGCAGCTGGCCCGGAGGGACCAGCGGACGCGACTGGGGCAGCCGGCTTGGAGGGACCAGCGGACGCGACTGGGGCAGCTGGCCCGGAGGGACCAGTGGATGCGACTGGGGAAGCTGGCCCGGAGGGACCAGCGGACGCGACTGGGACAGCTGGCCCGGAGGGACCAGCGGACGCGACTGGGGCAGCTGGCCCGGAGGGACCAGCGGACGCGACTGGAGCAACCGGCTCGGAGGGACCAAAGAATGTGTCACCCGGATGCGGTAGGACGGAGGACGGACTCACCACTCCCCCACGCGACGGGATAGACACAGACGAGCCGGAGCGAATGAGGCCGCGAGGAAACAGGTCCTCGAAGAAGAGGGCATCCCGGGACTCGACGATGCAATGTCGGGAGGGGTCCCAAAAGCGCCAGGCCTTGGACTGGTGAGAGACACCGAGGAAGGTGCAAGGACGGCCGCGGGGGGCGAGCTTGCCGCCCTGCTGCGGGGCGGGCAGCCAGACAATGGCGACACAACCCCAGACGCGAGCGGGGCGGAGGTCAGCGCGCTGAGCGCACCAATGCTGGTACGGCGTGGACTGACGGGGAAGGGGACCGTGGGGAATCCGGTTCCAGACCCAGGTCATGTAGGCCATGGCTTCAAAGGAGAAGCCCTCGGAGAGACCGGACTCGACGCGCATGGTACGGACGGCGTCGGCCATGGTCCGGTTCCACCGCTCGGAGACACCGTTCTGGGCGGGGGTGTAGGGCGCCGATGTCTCGTGGTGGATCCCGCGGGAGGCGAGGAAAGTCGTGGCCTCACCCATGTACTCGCCACCGCGATCGGAGCAAAAGCGGCAAAGGGAGCGGCCACACGCGCGCTCTGTGAGGACAAGCCAGTCCTGGATGGCCCGGGCGACATCGCTCTTCTGCCTAAGGCAGAAGACCCAGCGATAGCGAGAGTAGTCGTCCGTGAGGGTGAGGACATAGCGGCCATGCTCGCTGACCGACTCGGTGGGGAGAGGGCCCATGACATCCGAATGGACAAGGTCGAGAGGGGCAGATGCACGGGAGGCAGACAAGGGGTACGTGGACCGGTGCATTTTCCCCTGAGCGCAGTCAATGCACTCAGTGGGGCACGGGAGAGGGAAAGTCTCCGGGTCAAGGCCCGAGGCAGGTTGGGTGCGAAGCATGCTGTCCACAGCGGCAGAGTGGACGTGGCAGAGGCGGCGGTGCAAGAGGCGGGTGTGCTGAGGAGAAAGCGTACTGGTGACGAGCACATGGCCTGTGGCGGCCGACGAGGAGGAGACGGGAGAAGAAGAGGAGAGACGAGGAACATGCCACAGGTTGCCACGGGCGGTGGCGTGCAGGACGACAAGACCAGACGGACGCAACGACACAGTGCCAACACCACGCGAGTGCACAACATCCATGCTCATGCGGTCAAGGGCAGTCACGGACAGGAGGCTGAGCTCGAGACCANCGGTCAGAAAGACGTCACCGGCAGGACCACGAAAACGAACGACGCCAACACCACGGACAGGCAACACCTGTCCAGAGCCCGTCCGGACACCGGAGACATCGCCGACAGGACCGAGCATACTGAAGGCCTCACGAGAGGCCGTCATGTGATGCGTGGCCCCGGAGTCGATGATCCAGGTCTCAGCAGGGTCCTGGACCGGGGTCGCTAGATCGCTAACGGTCACATGGCAGCAGGCGAGGGACGCGGACGCGGTGGACGGAGGTGCGAAACGGGACTGCCAATCGTCAAGCCAGGCAACATCATCAAGAAGAGAGGCGGAGGAGGCCACGGGCGACGACGAGACAGACGAGGAAATGGGACACGACCGCAGCTCAGTCTCAGTCATGCAGGGCGGGGTAGGAGAGCAGGAGGTGACGCAACTCGCACTTCCCTGGGGAGGTGGGCGAGGCAGGAAGAGCTGGAGCGCGATAAAATGCTCCAGCTGACGCTCACGGGAGGAGGGCCCGGGAGTGTAGACGGAGTGCGGAGTAACGGCGCCGGAGCCCGGGTAGTAGGAAGGCTGCGCCGTTGAAGGGAGCGGGGGCGCCAACAGCTGCGGGTAGTACTGTTGCGGCGCAGGTGTCTACGGGACAGGCGGAGCTGTCGGAGTGGCAGAGTCGCTGGACGAGGTCAAAGTGGTCGGGCCAGCAGCGGCGACGGCGGCAGAGGCGAGGCGGCGCTCTCGCTGGCGCCGCATGGTAGCGATGACGCGCGCCTCGTCCGTCGGGAGAGGGTACGTGTACCACCCGTGCCCGGGCTGACCACAGTTGCGGCAGACCGAGCCACCACCGCTGGACCCGGTCGACGACTGCTACTGCTGCTGTTGCTGCTGACCCTTGCCCTTCTTGTTCCGGTTCTTCTTCTTCTTCCCCGACGACGATGAGGTTGCTGCGGTGGGGGAGGCGACGGCCACGGAGGCAACGGCAGGGGAGGCGACAGCAGGGGAGGCGACGGCAGGGGATGCAAGCGCCTCCGCACGATGGAGCTGGGACTCCTGGCGAGCTTCCTCAATGCGGAGGAAGAGCTCGTATGCCCAGGGCATGAGGGTGCCCTGGGTTGCCATGGTGGAGAGGACGTCCTGGGGGTAGTGGACGAGGACGTCAGCGTAGTCTCTGGTGGCGCCGCGCTTGATGGTGAGGAGCGCGGACAGAGGGGGCGGAGCCGATGTGCCGAGACGATGGAGGATGTCCTCCGCCCGCTGCCAGTAGGCAGTGACCGTCTCGGTCTCTCCCATGTGCAGGGAGTTGAACTCCCGGAGCAGACGGCTGATCTCAGCGTCGCTGGACAGGCGATGAGGCCTGGTGAGGACGTGCCAGGCGGCTGCAGGGTCTGGGGTGTCGCCAGTCGTGACGTCGCCGAGGAAAGGCTCTAAGGCCAGGCGGGAAGCTGGAGGGGCGACTGGGACAAGGGCACGGACGGCGCGACCAGCGTCATACAACTGGTCGGCCTGGGTGGGGTCGTAAGGGAGGGTGTAGTATGCCCACAGGCCCTCACCCTGCGCCCAGATCCGGAAGCTGAGCTCCCTACTCCGGAACTGCTCGCCGGCCTGAAGCGGCGGGGGCGGCGTCTCATAGTCCTTCTGCCTGCGGCCGGCACCCAAAGTGGGGCCAAGGACAGAAGTGACTGTCTGCCGCTGGCGCTGAGTCTGCTGCTGTGCCAGGTAGTACGTGGCAGCAGACACAGCTGGGCTGGCGTGCCCTGGAGGGACGAACGGCGGTAGACCACTAGTGGTAGTCCGGGCGGCTACAGGCTGTAGCGCTACAAGGTGCTGCGTCAAGGCGGCAAGCTGTTGCTGAAGAGAAGCGAGGGGGTCAGGATTGCCGCCGACGACACCAGCGGGCTGCAGCAGCTGCTGTTGCTGCTGCTGCTGCTGCTGCAACGGCGGCGGTGGCTGCTGCTGCTGCTGCTGTTGCTGCTGCTGCTGCTGTTGCTGCTGTTGCTGCTGCTGTTGCTGCTGCTGCTGCTGCTGCTGCTACTGCTGCTGCTGCAGCGGCGGCGGCGGCTTTTGCTGCTGTTGCTGCTGCTACTGCTATTGCTGCTGCTGCTGCTGTTGCTGCTGCTGCTGTTGCTGCTACTGCTGCTGCTGCAGGCGCTGCAAGAAAGGAGGGGTAGGGGTCCCCCCAACAGAGGAGGACCCCTCTCCACTTGGGCTACCTTCCATGGTGTGGTGTCCCTTGTTTGTGTTTTGTTTTGTCTTTTTTCCTTTTTTTTGTGTTTTATTTTGTCTTTGCTGATCACAGCAGGGGTGGTGGGAGTTCTACCCACCCCTTGGGTTTTTCTCCCTTCCCTTTCTCCCCCCCCTTTTTTTTCTTGTTGATGACGTCAGCAGTGACGTCAGCAGCGGGATGCTGACATCAGCAGTAGGGTTGGGGGCCGCCGCTGTTGCTGTTGGTGTTGCTGCAGACGCTACAGCTGCTGCTGTTGCTGCTACTATGGCTTGCGGCGGCTGTTGGTGCTGCTGCCGCTGCGGCTGCGGCTGCAGGTGCTGCTGATGCAAGTGCTGCTGCAGCTGCTGCTCTGGCTGCTGCAGCTGCTGCTGCTGCTGCTGTGGCTGTGGCTGCAACTGCAGCTGCTGCGGCTGGGGCTGCTACTGCGGCTGCAGTTGCTGTGGCTGCAGTGACAGCTGCAGCGGCGGCTGCTGCAAGCTGCTGCGGCTGCTGAGGCTGCTGCTGCTGCTGCAGCTGCTGCTGCTGCTGCTGCAGTAGCTGCTGCTGCTGCTCCTTAACAGAGGGACAGAGCCGGGGGGGGGGGTGGGTCCCCGTTTTTTTTTTTTTTCTGGTTTTGCTTGCTCGCTGCGAGGAGCTCGCAGCTCGCAGATCGCTGCTCGCTGGGAGCAGGTGGCTGCTCGCAGCGAGCAGCTGGCTGCTCGCTGCTCGCTACGAGCAGCTGGCTACTCGCAGCGAGCAGCTAGTTGCTCGCTGCTCGCTGCGAGGAGCTGGTTGCTTGCAGCGAGCAGCTGGCTGCTCGCTGCTCGCTGCGAGCAGCTAGCTGCTCGCAGCTGCAGCAGCTGCTGCTGCGGGCTGCTGCAGCTTCAGCTGCTGCGAGCTGCTGCAGCTGCTGCCGCCTGCTGCTGCTGATGCCGCCTGCTACAACTGCTGCCGTTGCTGCTGCTTGCTGCTGCGAGCAGCTGCTGCTGCTGGTGCTGCTGGCTGCTGCTGCTGCGGGCTGCTGCTGCTGCTGCGAGCTGCTGCTGCTGCCTGCCGGTGCTATCTGCTGCTGCTGCTGGCCGCTGCTGCCACTGCTCGCTGCCGCGGCAAGCTGCTGCTGCTGCTGCTGGCTGCTGCGTTCAGTCACACCTGAGGACGTCTATGCCTTGCGCCGTCGTCAGCAGGTGCCTCGCTTGGTCGGCCGCTCACTCCCTTGCGTCCAGCGTGGGGGTCAGTGCTGCCGGAAAAAATCCGGCAGCATTTCCCCTGGCCCAGTGGCCGGGGGAAAAATTTTGACGCCGCCACCAGGCGGGTCAATGCTGCCGGAAAAAATCCGGCAGCATTTCCCCTGCACTGGCGCGTGTGGGAGTCCGCCGGCGTTGCCTGGCACCTGTACGTCAGTCTGCTGCTGCTGCTGCTACGCTCTGGCTCTGATACCAAGAAAGAAAACTAGGCAGCAGGTTGGGGCAGCAGCGTTGTTGATGTAGCGTGCGGGCTTCCACACTCGTTGCTTAAGTCAGCTGCCCCCTCAGTCTGCTGCTCTAGAGTCTAAGTCTGGAAGCTCTGGGTTTTGTTAATCAGAAACACGCGCGCCAGTGTTAGCGCCAGAAAGCAGCTGAAAACTGACAATGACTGATTAGGAATGAAGAATGAACAACAATGGGAGACCCCTCCAAGTTCTAGGCCCCCCCCAGCTCTGTAGAGCTTGTTACTCAGTTCAACAGCCAATCAGAAAATAGCTCAGTTCAGGCTGGCAGGTTTTCTCGGTGAGGCCTGCCAGGCAGCCGACAGCCCAAAACCCGGGCGTCGTCCGTTTTGCCTGAAAACTGGACCATACCATAATACCGCCGCTGCAAACGCAGCCGTGCGGTCAGAATCTGCTAGAAAAATAGTAACGAGGAGTTATGGCAGCCTAAACCCAGATAGTGCCCACAGCGGTTTATGCTACCAAACAGGGCCACACAGCATGCAACTGGGACCCTAGGCAGTGCATGACGATGCAGACGCGATGGGACGTGCTGGACGCATGCAAGCGGCAACTGCGGTGTCAATGACTGCCGGCAGCACGACCGCCGAGGAGGCCTGCCGATGGAGCTGAGCGCGTCGCCGAGGAGAGGAGGCTCCAGCGAACTGTGAGAAGACCTCAGCGTGCGTCGGCTCCACCGGACGACACTCCATCAGCGTCGAGTCTCGCCGTCAGTCATCTGCACGCCGATGTACACAAGCTGAGAGTTGAACCAGCTTCCAAATGCAACTTGAATCAGATGAAATGATTGACTACAGAGTGAGCTAGCTCCAAGTTTCCATGGCGGACGGGGTTCGGCCACAACCTAAGTCCTAGAATTGAACAGACAAGAGAGGGGAGGGGCGAAGCACGCTAGACGTGCTTCGCTCAGCGCGGTCGGCGAGCGAAGCTTGCCGGCTGCGCTTGTTTGCTTCGCAGGGCGAGAGCGAACCCATCCACCTGGTTCGCTTAAAATCCTCCTCCAAGTATTTTCCCAGTCCTAGGATTCCACCAGCAAAACTGACCTAATGTGAACCCGGACAATCTCATGTTCACCGAGTAGCATAGAAGGCACCATGCATCAAGAGAAAATTCAACTGTGCCTGCAGCACACTATTATAAGGAGGTCAACAAGGTGAAACAGGTCTTCGCGGCCGATGAGAGTGGAGGACATGGGATTAGGCCGAGGGGGGTCACGCGACTTGAGAATGATGACATGAGATGAGCATGTGGTCTCAGTGCGTGTCGCCACCCATCTCGGGATCACCATGCCCTGCGCATCCAAGGAAATACAGAGGAGTAGGATATAGCACACGGATTAATACGCCCCCTTGGCCGAGGGTGCACAGGGCATGCACCCAAGCTGACGCATCTGATCTGTGAGTGCGGGTGATGGAACTGCCTTGGTGAGGAAGTCAGCAAGTTGCTCTGAGCCGCTGATGCCACACACTAGGACTGTACCAGCTTCAACTGCCTCGCGCACAAAGTGATGTTCTACGCTGATGTGCTTTGTGCGTGGGTGCAAGACTCCGTCATTCGCTGTGATGCGACGAGCTGCCGAACTGTCGCTATGCAGTGGTACAGCATCAACAACAAAGCCCAACTCCTCCAACAGCCGCTG
>SZWC01014304.1:0-10342 GCA_023375785.1 Penium margaritaceum | reverse complement strand
TCCGCTTTGGGACTGACGACCTCCAGAGCTCCAGCTCTGCGCAGTGTTGACATTCGCCTGCGCGACTGCTGTCGCAGCAGACTGATGGGTGTAGGCTGTTGGAACTGGTGCGTTCGACTCGTGTTGTTCTCCCTTGAGGATGTCCTCGTAACTGCGAAGCTGCCTGTAGACTACTTCCAGGTCGATCTTCTCCACCTCAGCGACGGGTGTGCGACGGAAAAAGTCGCGACGGAACTCCTTGTATGCCTCTCCAAGGTGGAGAAGCACTGTGTCCAGCCATTCAGATACAGCGCACGACGCCCCCAACCCCACGATGCGACGACGCAAGTCCATCGCCTCATCCCAGTACTCTGACACTGGAGCTCCTGGTTTGGGGTAAAGAGTGCGCAAGTTGTCTCGGAGGGTGACGAGCAGCGCCATTCCCTGCTCTTCCTGGTGCTTGAGGAGGTGCTGCCATGCTTCGTACGGTCGCGCAGCACCGCTGCGAGGATCCGTAGGATCCTCTCCCCGCCCCCCTTGACGAAACTGTCGCAAGGCGTATCCTTGCGGGTCCGGGAGAGACCGCACGAGAGTGTTGTAGGCAACAAGGAGTGTCCGATCGCTCATACTCGTGGTGGGAGGTTCGAGGTAGCAGTCCTCGAACCCATGCTCCTTTGCCCACGAGAGGAAGAGTTCTTTCCACGTGATGAACTCCCGGGTTCCAAGCATGGGTGGTGTGAGATCACGGTGAAAACCAAGCCGGTCTATGTCTTGCCATGTCACTGCCGCGGACATGGCTCCTTGTCCGCCGGCGGACCGGCCTTCGTCATCCCTCGGGCGGCCGTCACCTTCATCGCGAGTTGCGTTGCTCCCTTCCACTTCCGCCATGTTACGGTGGCTGTGGCTCGCAGCCCCACCTACACACTGGGCCTGGGCTGGTTTCTAGCCCCCCAAACTGCCCTTCGTCGCGGCTGCCGGCCTTCCTAGAGGAGCGCCGCCCTCGGTTTTTCCCCCTTCTTCCTTCCTTCGCCTTCTCTCTCGGCTCCAGCGGTTTCGACGGCCCTGGACGTCCTAGGCGAACTCGGAATGGGTGGGCGAGGGCCCTNTGAGAGTTGAACCAGCTTCCAAATGCAACTTGAATCAGATGAAATGATTGACTACAGAGTGAGCTAGCTCCAAGTTTCCATGGCGGACGGGGTTCGGCCACAACCTAAGTCCTAGAATCGAACAGACAAGATAGGGGAGGGGCGAAGCACGCTAGACGTGCTTCGCTCAGCGCGGTCGGCAAGCGAAGCTTGCCGGCCGCGCTTGTTCGCTTCGCAGGGCGAGAGTGAACCCATCCACCTGGTTCGCTTAAAATCCTCCTCCAAGTATTTTCCCAGTCCTAGGATTCCACCAGCAAAACTGACCTAATGTGAACCCGGACAATCTCATGTTCACCGAGTAGCATAGAAGGCACCATGCATCAAGAGAAAATTCAACTGTGCCTGCAGCACACTATTATAAGGAGGTCAACAAAGTGAAACAGGTCTTCGCGGCCGATGAGAGTGGAGGACATGGGATTAGGCCGAGGGGGGTCACGCGACTTGAGAATGATGACATGAGATGAGCATGTGGTCTCAGTGCGTGTCGCCACCCGTCTCGGGATCACCATGCCCTGCGCATCCAAGGACATACAGAGGAGTAGGATATAGCACACGGATTAATACAAGCCGGGAGGACACAACAGAGCACAATGAGAGATGCAAAAAAACCAACACTTTGTGCATGCCTGGAACACACCTGAGTTCTTGGCGATGGCCTCCACGCTCATGTTGTCACACTGAAGGACCACAAGGGGAATGGACTGACGTTGTTCACGCAGCAGACGGACAAGCCAGACACACTCAGCTCCACCGGTGCCTAGAGCAACAAACTTTGCCTCCGCAGTGCTACGTGCGATGCAGCCCTGCTTCCCACTGCGCCTGGACACCGCGGTGCCTCTAATGAGAAAGATGTAGTCGGTGCGGCTCCTGCCATTTGGACTCCACGCCCAGTCATTGTCTGTGTACCCATCAAGCACAACGGACACCTTCTCGCGAAAGCACAGGTCGAGGCGTGCGGTGGACAGGATGTAGCGCACTCACCGGACTGCTGCCTCCAATGTTCGCTGGCCTGGAGCCTACGAGAATTGGGCGAGCATGTTGACAGTGAAGGCAATGTCAGGCCGTGTCATGGTGGCCAAGTACATGAGCGAGTCGATGACTCGCAGGTACAGGGTCACGTCGATTGGCTCCCCCAGGTCAGCTGGATCATCCACCCTCAGGGCAGCCTACCCTTCAGGGGTCATGGGCGTGGAGGCCGTACAGACGGCAGCGAGGAGGTCAGCAAAACGCTCCCCCACAGCCCCTGCGTAGTGTGCCTGATGGACACGGAGTGCGTGCCGGACTCGGTCACACACGATCTCCATCCCCAGAAAGACAGAGGCCTCGCCAAGTTCTTTCATCTTGTAGGCCGAGGAGAGAACGGCCTTAGCAGCGTACACTGCTCCCAGGTCGGGCGAGGTGATCAGAAGATCGTCCACGTAGACGATCTTCTGATGGTCGAGACGAGGATGGCAGCGAGCGGTGCCGGGGACTGAGAGAGGAACATGGCATACGCCGCAGAGGGAGGGTCGACCGTCACCATGGACTTAGCGGCATCAGGAGCGAGACCACGGTCATGAGCAAGTAGTGCCGTGCTAGTGGCACAGCCAGGATGAACCTAAGTGAGGCCGCGAACACTCAGACCGAGGGCCTTCGTGCCAGGGCTACCGTTGACGACGTGCGCGTGGGGCGAGGACGGAGGCGTCCGCAGCGTGCCCGTCTGTAGAGGTCCGACGGGTCAGGAGTAGTGGCCGCTGCCGACTCACATGACGGTGAGGACTGCACGGAAGGCGCATCACTAGAGGCTGGCACGGCCTAAGCGGTCGAGGACGGACCCACAGCAGACGCGGGTACGTCAGCGGCCCGAGGCGAGGACGGCTCAGAGCCAGACACGGACGCGGACGCAGGATCAGGCATGGCCTCAGATGCAGATGCAGACACAGGATCGGGCATGGCCTTAGACACTGATGCGGACTCAGACGTAGACTCGGACACGAGCGAGAGTGGTGAGGAGCGAGCCGCAGATGGGACGGGGCTGGAAGTGCCGATGGGCACAGCCTCTGAGGACAGCCCTGGGTGTCGGTGACGGAGTGATCGCACTGGCCGGGGGCATTGTGCAAACCGTGACAAGAACCTCCCCGACACAACGTGGTCTGGCACACCCAGAGGCATGAGCAACATGAAGAGCGTGGATGCGAGCAAGGTCACGTAACGTGAGATGCTCGAAGAATAGAGCGTCACGGGACTCCATGATGTGGCGTCGGTCAGGGTCCCAGATTCGCCAAGCCTTCGACCGGGGGGGCCACGCCGTCGAAGGCACAGATGCGGCCCCGTGGAGAGAGCTTGCTTCCCTGATGCTTTGGTGTGAACCAGACACAGGCAAGGGAGCCCCAGACACGGGCCAGGCGCAGATCCGCACGACGCCTGTACCACAGCTCGTTGGGCATGCGGTGAACTGGAAGGGGGCCGTGTGGAATGCGGTTCAAGACCCAGGTCATGTACGCCATGTCCTTGAAGGCAAAGGCCTCAGGCATGGCTGTTGGCGCGCATGGCGCGGACCGCGTCCTCCATGGTGCGGTTCCAACGCTCATAGACACTGTTTTGCCGGGGGGTGGCGGGAGCTGAGAGGTTGCGGAAGACACCAAGCTTGGCGAAGGAGCGGGCCATGTCCCTGAGGTACTCGCCGCCATAGTCATAGCGAAAGGTCTGAAGGCGACGGTGGGACTGGCGTTCGGCCATGATCAGCCAAATGCAGACAGCGGTGGCGGCGTCGCTATTCTGATGTAGACTGTAGACCCAGCGCAAGCGCGTGAAGTCATCAGTCAACGTCAAGACGTAGCGGCCACGGTCATCTTGAAACTCGGTAGGGAGCGGACCCATGAGGTCGGAGTGGACAAGCTCCAAGGGCCGACGAGCCCTGGAGACGGACTCAGGATAGGTTGACCGGTCCATTTTGCTTTTTGCACATGACAGGCAGTCGGTCGTGGGTGGCGCCTCGAAGGACGCCATATCAAGGCCGAGAGCAGGATGAGTGCAAATCAGCTTGTCGACAACCCCCAGGTGGACATGACAAAGGCATCAATGTAGGAGACGGTGGTGCTCGGGAGACAGAGCACCAGCGATGAGGACACCAGTCGTAGGAGAAGGAGGCAAGGGGGGCGGCACTCGCAGAGGACCCAGAGATGTGATAGAGATCATTGATGACCGTCCCACTGAGGACGGACTCCTGGGTGTCATGCACAAAGATGCAAGCATCAGCAGTCGTGTGCATGGCACCTAGGCCCATCTTGGTGCAAGCACGGACAGACAGTAGGTTGAGCTCCAGATCAGGGACAAAGAGGACGTCAGAGATGTATATGGGACCAGCAGGCCCAGTGAACTGCAAAACCCGAACACCCTGGACAGGGATCTCATGGCTAGTAGTAGTGCGGATTGAGCAAACAGCGCCAACTGGATGTAAGCCAGCAAAGGCGTCACGACAACACATCATGTGATGGGTGGCACCAGAGTCCACGGCCCAGGTGGTGTCCGTGACATGCGTACAAGGGGCAACGTGGCACTCGGCAACTGGCTAAGGCACGGAAGCGGGGCGCTCGGCGGGCGACACGGCAAGACAAACGGTGAAGCATACATGAGAGGCATGCAACCAAGACACGTCATCAGGTCCGTCATGCGCACACAATTGGTCATGGGGACCACCACAGATAGCATCACGCAACGACACGGACAGTCCACAAGCTGTAGAACCCCCCGGCTCAGTCAACTCACTCGCACCTCCCTGAGATGAGCGCAGGGCGAGAAGTTGGTGCAGCTTGACGATCGTCCTGTCCCGGTCAACGAGCGCCTGGTCGCGAGGGTCGGTGGAGGAGACCACTGTGACGGCGGGCTACTCTTGGACGGCTGTGGTAGTGGCGGCAGAGCGGGCGGTCGCACCGGACCTTTGGCGCACGCGCGCCTCGTGCGCCTGCTGCAGCCCGCGTGTAACCTTCGCCCAGTGTAATGGGCGTCCCGTCAGGCGAGTGCACTCGTGGTAGCGATGTTCGCCTCCGCAGTTGAAGCACACGATCCGATGGACCGTCGTGCTTTCGGAGCCGCTTCTACTGCTGCTGTTACTGTTTCTGCCGCTCCCGCCGCTATTGCTGCGGCTGATGGTGCTCGCGCTTGTGCCGCTGCTGCTCCCACCGCTGGAGCCACTAGCTGATGATCTGTGGCCCTTTTCCCCTGAGCTGGTGCCGCTATCGCTATAGACGGTGGGGAGGAGGACGTGGTGGAAACTACAGCTGAAGCGGTGTTGCGGCGAGTGCAGTTCGTTGCGTCCATGTCGGTGACCTCCAGGAAGTAGAGGGTGGCCCAGCGCAGCAGGGTCCCATCGCTCCCCATGTCGCGCAGTAGAGTCTGGTCAAAGTTGTTGAAGACGCACATGTATTCGGGGTGGATGCCATAGAGGATAATGTGGAGGGTGGAGTACCGCGCAGGGGCATCATCTCCCAACTATTCGTGTAGCTGGATCGCCCGGCGCCAGTAGTCAACTGCAGACTCCTGAGCAGTCTTGCAGAGGGAGTTGAAGTTGGCGAGGCATTGGGATACGAGGGCCAAGGTGGCGCCCTAAAAAAGGGTGAAAGCCAGTGCCAACGTTGCGCAAGGGTCAGCTCCCAAGCCGGTTAGTGGGTTGCCAAGGAAACAAATGAAGTCCTTGGTGAAGTTGGGGACGGCCTCCATGTGGCCGGAGTCGGCATAGACTGCCTTCTATGTCTAGGCGGGGTCGGACCCCTGGTAGGGGGTGAAGTAGTAGGAGAGGACCCCCTCGCTCATGGCCCACATGCGAAAGCGCGGCTCCCAGGACTTGTAGTCGTTCCCAATCCGGAAGAGGGGCGGGTCCGACTCAAACCACTTGGGTGGCTTGACCGTCGGCAGAGCGACATCCGAAGCCACTGCGGGACCGGGCGTTAAGGAAGCAACCCCCTTGCCCAGGCAGGCCCGCAGAGCCAGATCCTCAAAGCTCAGAGGGTGACGAGATGAGCCCAGGCCGGCACCGACGCTAGAGCTCATGCCCTGAAGGGTTGCATTTGCCTCACGCGCTTTGCGGCGCGCCTCCAGGCAGAGGAGACGTGCTCGCAGCGGCTCCACCTCACCCTCCCCTCTAGAGTCAGAGAGGGTCTCAACTACCGCATCAGCATTGCCGCCAAGAGCGATGTGGTCCTTGCTTGGATCTGCAGGCTCATGCTGCTGCTAGGGCAGTAAGCCCTTGACCAGGTCCTACAGCTCAGTGACCTGCATCGTCAAAGTTTAGCGACTCTCAGCCTGCAGGTCTGCTAGCGTGCGCACCTGGCACGCCAAGGTTGTCGAACTGGGCGGCTGCTACTACTGCTGCTGCTACGGCTGCTGGTATTGCTGCTGGTGCTGCTATTGCTGTTGTTGTTGCTGTTGTGGCTACGGCTGCTACTGCGATTGCTACTACTGTTGCTGTTGCTGCCGCTGTGGTGATGATGGCGGCGGTCGGCGTTGGCCACTGATGGAACTGCCCTCGGCAACTGCGTCAGTGGAGGCGTAGGTGGGGGGTGAGTTTCGGCATGACGGCCGGGTTTTAAGAGGACAGTGCCGGCGGTACTGTCGGCGGAGTTTCAGTGGCCTGTCGCGGCACACCTCGGACTTGCTGTGGAACAGCCACCGCGGTTGCGCCAATGCGGAACACGGGGTGCCGCAAACTGCCGGGGCACCTCCGTCAGTGCGTTTCGCAACCACCACGGAGATGCAGCGACTGGCGACCGCGGAACTGCCTCGGACTCGCGACCGTGGAGCATTGTGGAGCACTGTTGGCGTGTTCCAGAACCGCCGTGGAGCTGCCGCGGCGGAACGCCACGGTTTTGTAGCGGCGGAACGCCACGGATCTGCCGCGGATCTGCCGCGGCACCATCACCGCGGGGTGACGCACTTTGGAACGCCGCATGCAACCGCGGCACCGTCGGCGTGTTTCGTTGCGGCCACAAAGTTGCTGCATCCGCTGCGGAGATCTTGTCAACGCGGTGCACGGTGGAACTGCCAAGGAAATGCCGCGGACTGGCGACCGCGGAGCATCGTGGAGCACCGCTGGCGTGTTCTAGAACCACCGCGGACCTGTCGCGGCCAAACGCCGTCGATCCGCGGAACACCGTGGATCTGCCGTGGCACCGTCACCGCGGAATGACCGTAGAACTGTCACGGAGTTTTTAAGAAAACGGTCGGAGTTGTGGTGGGTCCTCCTAGGACCTCTCGCTGAGACAGTGGGCGCCGCTGTTGTTGCTACTCAAGGCAACGGCTGCGGTCGCTCACTACTACTGCGGTTGCTGTGCCTTTGCTATGCAGCTATGCGAGCACTAGCTCGGCTCTCTGATACCATGAAAGACAACTTCCTAGCACTACTGTCGCTGGCGTGGCATCACAAGCCAGCCAGCTAACTCACTAACACACACAGGTGGAGGTGAGAAGAGCAAGGGGTTGACTAGAGACACAGACAAAGTGTCATAAGTTGCAAATGCTGAATTCGGCAAGAGAGGTAACAACTGAGGCCTAGACAACCTAAACAGTGTCTCTGACCTAGTGGGTGCACACACACGCGACGCACAAAGGCGCGCATTTTCTAGTAGGACAAAACAGTGGCAAAAACACACTTTTGGGCATAACTCCTCGTAGACACGTCAGAACGACGAGCCGTCTGAACTAGAACAGCCGCATCGACAAGAGCTACGTCTTGATAGGTTGTAAGCCTATGTGCTGTCCCACAGCACAAATCTAGATAAGAATAGAATTCTTCTGGGTGCCCGTCCGGCCGCCGGTCTTCTGCCATCGTAGCCATGCCAGTGATTTGCACGTGAATGGACATGAGCCGAGGGGTCACCATAAGCCGTGTGCGACATACACAACAACAAGGATCGTCGAACATTTAATGTGACTTCCGAAGCAGGTGGTCAAGTCCATAGCCGTCATGTACTCTTTGCAGGCACTTACGACATCTTATGGGAGGATGATGATGAGGATCGCACGAGATCGAATTCAGCTTCACGAGCAAATTGGAATAAAGCATCCACTTCTGCATATGCACCAGTAACTCTATGCCCTCTTGCCTCCCACACTCTGCACACACATGTACAAATTAAGTGACAATGGCTCTACCTGGGGAAGCGTCAGGTATGCCCGTACTGACTAGAGTCCCTGACGCCTTCAAGCTTCTCTTGGACCTAGGAGTGCCCGGTGGCACACATGTGGCTGTTGCATGAATCTCAATGATTCTATGTTGCGGTCGATGGTAGGGCTCGTACATTCTCGCTGCCACGCCCTCCACTATGTTTCTCTTGCCTTGAGTGCTCTCGGGGAGCTGCATACTTCCCGGGTGCTGTTCCTCAGGGGGCCACCGTGTCGGTTTCAGCCGAGCACTGGTGAGTAGCCACCCTCGATATACTCCGAGTGGCCGGGCTCAACCCCCGGGTCGCGGCACTTGCCCACGAGAGCGTGATGCTCTTTGTGGGTGCATTCCTACCGGTTCTTACCTCGCTCGCTCCCCCCACTCACCTTGTTCTCAGTTACTTGCAAGTGTTTCTAAGGCAAGGATTGGCAGCTTCCATGGCGTGTGTCACGCTTCGTTGCTCTTTCCCTCCTCGCCTCACTAAACACGTATAGGAAACTACCCAGCAACTATTGGTATGAGAGTAGCAGGGGTAGCCCCCTGCGACACATCCACACATGACCTGTGAGTGAGGCGTCGAGGACTTCTCAGCAACCCATACGATGCTCTAAGTGTCACACCTTCTCAGCGGGCCCGCCGTCTCTTTGGCTTGTCCCATCCCTCCATCAATGTGTGGTGATCTCGCCACCGCTGCATCTACCTAGGCTTGCCTCGCACACACAGTTCTATCCCGACCATAATCTCCACTGTCATTGTGCGTGCTCCCACCTCTTTTGGGGCCTTGGGGCTCCACTGTCTGTCCACTTGCAAGTGTCGTGTGCCCCTCTAGTGGCATGGCCCTGCAGCACGTGTACCACTCTGCACTCACTTGAACTCGGCAGTCTTGCCGTAGACGTCGAACACAGCAGCAGCTACGTTGCCGATACTCCAGTTGCCGCATCTCTACGATGGCTGCATCTGAGCAGCAGTCCTAACGGCAGGGCCAACTCTACCGACCCCTCGGCACGGGCCTTCTTAAAGGGCAGAGGTACGGTTCCCTCATCTGAGGACCTCGGCGGGAACGTCAATCTTTGTCACTCTCCACCCTGCCTGTTTCTCTATCCTGCCCATCTCTCACAGCAGCACTCTGTGTCCCTGCATCGCATGCAGTCTCTCTCTGCTACATCACACTGCTCTGTCGCAGCCGAGCTTCGTCTCTAAGATCAGTGCTCTCCATGCGTCTCTCTTGGGTGCACTAGCAGTCCTAACCCTCTCTCACATTGGCACCCACTGACGATGACGACAAGAGGAAACTGATGTAGCGGCTGAGCGCGAGAGAGAGGAGATCAATCGGCAAGTCTACACGTTGTAAGATCTTCCATTGTCACCACCACTATCACCAAGAATGCACCCTCCTTGCAGCTCTTAGCCAACTGACCTTGTAGCTGCTCCTCCTTCCACCCCGTCTCTTACAGTAGCAGGATCCACAGAGACATCGACGTCACCTGAGGTGCTCGGTGTGATCCTAGTTCTTCTCATCCACACCGATTCTCTTGGACAAGCAGGTGCCATCCTTGATGTGGCTACTGGTGCTGCAGCCACTTTCTTTGCCATGTCCAGAGTATGTCGTGCTCCGTCACAGATCGCTGTTGGCCATGCAGCTGAGGCCTATGCACGTACGGCAGCCTCTCTCACCCTTCTTGCAGCTGCTGTTGCAAGTATTGCCACATAAATCACAGCAGCAGAAGCCTCTATCGCCACGGCATCCTCCACTACAGCAGACGCCACGTCCAGTGCTGTTGGATCCATGTGGGCATCCACCACTGCAGCAGTGCTGACTCCTACTGCGCTCCTCACGAGAGCACACCACACATCACCACCAGCGTTCTTGTGGCATCAGCTTCAGCTGCAGTTGCCGGAGCTACGGTTACGGGGCTTTTGTGCTTCACCATGGCAGTCATCGGGTGGGTGGCAGTCCTGTTCTCCTTGGATGCAGCTGTGGTCCTGCCGCTCTTCACTCTTCTTCCGGGCTATTAGCTCGATGAGCAGTGCATTGCATCCCACGGTATATCATTGCACTCTCTCACACTTCTCCACACCC
>SZWC01014303.1:33105-66387 GCA_023375785.1 Penium margaritaceum | reverse complement strand
TCGCTCACCTCGGCTGCCGCCTCCGCGTCGTCGGCGAATGTAACAAAGGCAGCTACCGCTCTGTGCCTCCTCGGGCTTCCCAGACGAGTGCCCAGCACGCGCTCGCGCTCAAAGGCGAGTGTGGTGGAGTGGAACAGGCCCTCCTCGTGCTCGTTCTCGTGGTCACGGAGAGGCGCTACGTAGCGCATGGGCGCGAGTTCTTGAGGGGAGTCGCAGCGAGGGGAGGAGAGAGGGGAGGTAAAGTCGGGGAGTGTGGGGACGACGATGCGAAGCGCGGTGGCCATCGTGCCTCGATAGATCTCTGCGGATAAGGGACGGTTGGCGGCGCAAGGAGACCCTTCGGACTGGGCAAGAGGCTGCTGTCGGCTGGTGGAGGAGGGGAGCAGAGAACGGAAGACGCTCTGGTAGAAGAAATAGGACAACGCCAGAGGAACCAGCGGAGGACCGCTGGCAAAAAGGAACCGGGAGATGGTGTGAGGCGACAAGATAGGCAGTTTACGAAAGCTGAAGTAATGGTTGATCAACGTTCGGAATGTCTAGGAATGAAAGTCGGCCGACGTTTTGTACGTTTCGTAGGGAGGTTAGGGGCTCCACAGTTGTGGCCGTCGGCGCTTGTCCAAGCTGCCAAGGCGCCTCTGGAACGCGCAGTACTGGCCGCTCAGGGCTGCCCGGGGCATCTGCTGTCTGCCCACAGCGGGTGTGCTGAGGTCACTGCGGCATGAGGTAGGAAGAGGATAGAAAACTCTTTTAATTGTCGCAAACAGAGACTGCGGTTGTGCCTGGGGCGATCCAACAGGTCATTGGATCCGTACAGGTCCAAGGGGGGCCGACACAGCACTATGTAAACGACAAAGGCAGCCGTGGTTCACATTTTGCGGACATGGCAAGAGTGCTCGTGCAGCCAAAACAATTTGGCGGCGGCGGCGGCGGCGTTCTTCCCCAGAATGAGAGATAACGCTACTTAGCCTTAGTGGCATTGTCCATTTTCCGGGACAGTGTTCGCAGGCAGGTTGAACTTGACCAGCCACAACCAGGTCCCGCTCCGGCCGACGTAGAGGGGTCTGAACGCGGCGTTTCAATTCCGGTGACGCAAAAGCACGGACCACAAAGGTGGCGGGGAAGCCAACCGTGGCACGTGGCTTGCAAGGAGATTCTGCACCAGTCGATTTTGAGGGGATCTGATGTCAATCGTTCCAGGTTCATCAGCTCAATGGACGGTGTTACGCATCCAAGTAAACAGAAAGCCCAAAAAGTACAACCCTGAGGAGGTTGCTACTGCAGGAGAGAGCAGTTTGCACTTGTCCAGTGGACATCCAAGCTGCCATCTGACTAGAATCTTCGTGACTCACCTCAAGGGGACCGTCCAGTAGTCAGATATAAGCAATTTAATGATCAATACAAATGGCGCAAAATTCCAAATTTTCCGAGAAGGTGGAACACTGATCCGATCATTGTTACACAGCACTTCCGAGGTACTTATGGAAAAAAAAAGTATGGGGTGCAGCTGGTTGTCGCTGAAATGCGTAGTTGGGGCTCCTCAATGACCTTAAGTTCCTGTCCGCATCGTTTTTGCCTTACAGTTGCCACTGTTGCGTTGCTCGGCACTCCATGTCCATCCAATAGAAAAAACTCAAGGCTTCCCTCCTAAGAAAATCCTAGTGGGGCCCACAAAGAATACGGATGACTGAAGAGAATCGGCTCAACAATCCACATCTCCACCAATCACGTGCGAACATCAAGAGTTGGAACATCCACGTGCGTCCCCATTCGGGTAAGACATTATGGACCTGGCCAAGTGCACCAGTCTTCACACTGACGATGATGATTATTGCTAGGCAGCCTGAAATTTGTGGAATCCACGGGTGAGGCTGGGTGTCGTTGAAATCGGTCGTTGGGCGCTATCGGACAGGTCGCTGCGCATTTTGTTGGAGGACATGAGGAGTCCACGAATTGCGGGCCTTCTAGATCTCATCGTCATCGTCGGTCAGAAGACAAGCGCAGCCGGTCAGATCCGGAGCGTCTCTTCCGTAACGCGGACGCATGTCGAGGTTCCAACTATCGATTTTCGCATGTGATTGGTGGAAACGGAGATTGTTGGGCCGATTCCATTCAGTTATCCGTATTCTGTGTGGGGCCCGCTAGGATTGTTGGAGGAGGGAAGCCTTGAGCTTATCCGGACGGATCAACGTAGAGAGCCGATCTACACATCTGTAAGGCTAAAACTACGCGGACAGGAATCGCTGAAATCGATCGTTGAGGAGCCCAACGACCGATTTCAACGACACCCAGCCTCACCCCACATGTCCAATAACAAAATCCGCAACGAACTGTATGATAGCATCCAATGACCGATTTTAGTGACAACCAGACACACCCATGGAGCTACATAAAATGATCTACTCATTGGAATCCCCACTTTAAGACAGTTAAGATCATTCAACACACCAAGGCAACACAATTAAATGTAAATTACAAATGTATGCCCATAACAAATGTGACATTCTAGAGCGATCACCAGGTACAAATCAATGGTCCGCATTCCAATAGAAGAACATGTAGTTCAACAAAAAGCTTTGTGCCCGTCACAAAACTATGTATAAACATAAATGGTATTATAACATTCAACCATGAGGACTTCAATG
The DNA here is from genome assembly GCA_023375785.1 of Penium margaritaceum. NCBI lineage: Eukaryota > Viridiplantae > Streptophyta > Zygnematophyceae > Desmidiales > Peniaceae > Penium > Penium margaritaceum. Next base: position 63,745 of record SZWC01014303.1, on the reverse strand, counting down.
GAACCTTTATGCATGGGTAAGGCAAAACATGGACCGTCCAAGCAAGAAGAAGAACCTTAAAAACAAACATTTGAAAAAATAAGCATCTACCTTTTCGACACTTATTGAAACATTAATGTAACAATTTGAAGGTGCAAATAGCCACACCTCAGAAGAGAAACCCCTTTCCTCCACAACACAACACAAATAAGGAATACAACCCATGACCATGCATGTGAAGAATGATGATGGAATCAAAAGGTGATTATTTATGCAATGATTTTGTAAAACGATTTCCCCATCTCGTGTAAAAACAATTTTCTTATTCTAGGCTCTGATTTAATGTCACTGACCCCTCACTACAAATCTTATGCTAGTTTTTTAAAGTTCCCTTCAAGGTTAAAATATCAAAACCACCTCAAATTATGCTTTCTAAATGAAATACTAGTGAATATGTCATAATTAGGTAGTATTTGACATTGTGCCCTTCTCAAACACCTAAACTTGACATCATAGCAAGTTTCCACACTAAATCCTTGTAGAACATAAAAACACAACACTATTCATGCATGGTACTTTGAAGCAAAGAGAGTATGTAGATATATGTGTAAGCATTAAAATTGTAATAGATAGGATGAAATCCTTGTCCGACTATGCCAAAACCGCGGTGCTTGAGGGTTTATGGCCCTTAAGCCATTCCTTCTCACCGCCCCTAGTCCCAGGTGACCCCACTTCAGCCACGTGGCTCCTTCGACCGATCACCGTGGCACTGCCATGCTACACTCCCTTCGCTACGATTGAGAGCCGCTTTGGCATCACCGGTAACCCGACGTGGGATTCGAGCTCCGGAGCTCTTATACCAATGTAACGGATTGGCCGGAATCCTTGGCCAAATAGGGAAAAACCGCGGTGCTTGAGGGTCTCCAAACCTCAAGCCATCCCATCTCACCACCCGCAGTCCAAGGTGACCTCGCACAGCCACGTGGCTCCTTCAACCGGTCAGTGTGGCACTACCATGCTACAAAATGTTTTGGGTTTTGTATGTGAATAAAAATTGCCCAAACTAAGAAAAAAGACAGAACAATTGTTCTTATGTTCTTTTCACACCGTATGTCACATAACCACTTGCCTTACAGAAAAGTACTATACCTCCCCTTACCCTTAACAAATCATGTGGCGCTCTTACATATCTTTCACTCATAGCACGAAAGGAGCCATTAGCATCCATATGATAAAGGTGGGTGCAATAGGAATAAAATTAGTTCTAAGCATCAAGTTTGGTTAATAGATAAATTTCAACTGATCGATCATGAATATCTAAAAAAATCGGCTAAGATAAAAATGCTACACAAAGACAATTTTCATCCATAATTATGAGTAATTCATTAATCCAAACCATTTCCTTGTCCATCTCCTTTCACATACAATACCAATGACCTATGAAAAAGAACCACTCTCCTAGTGAATTTTGTTGAAAATTGATTAATTTGGAATACATACTCTTTTTCTCGGCCAACATGTTGAGTAAAGTACCCGGCATGAATACTGTTGGTTTTTGCAATGGTGGCACACGCGGGAACGGCCATTACCTCACCGCGGAGCCTTCAATACAACAAGGGGGTCCTTGCTGCTCCAGCATCTTTTTGTGTGTCCAGCAAACTTAGCGGAAATCAAAATGTGGAATAGAATATTGTTAAAAGTACAAAAAACAAGTACAAGATTTGTCCAACGAACAACAGCTAAACAGAGCTTAGCTCCATGCTCTGACGTATCTCCTGGCTCCAAACTAGGGTGCAACGCCTTGCTAGGCCATCAAGGCTGTCCACGTAAGGGTCTCGACGCAGCTATCATGTCTAAAGATGGAAGGCCTTCAGGACGTCAAGGCCACCTCCTTGCCAGGCTGGCAGCACGTGTAAGGCTTACTGACTCGTCAGAGGATTCGGGTTGGTCTTGGCACGGCCACCAAGTTGTGGTGAACTGACCACCAACAAACATGTCGTCCTCCTCCTAGGCTATCAAGCAGAGCCAGGCTTACAAGGGCCTTGGAGGGATCTCCGGCATGAACCTCCACCCAGGCTGGCAGGTTAAGCCAGGCTTATAGGGGCCTTGGAGGGATCTACAGTAGTGTCCTCCATCCATGTTGGCAACTAGAGCCAGGCTTACAAGGGCCTAGGAGGGATCTCCAGGAGTGCCTGAGTCAAAGGTGCTCTTGTGCGAAGGCGTGGAGACTTGCGCTTGATATGGTGTGACCATTGAAGACTAGCTACTGAAGATCAACCACTAAAGATAGTATATAAAAGATATGCTACTGGAGATATGTTACTAAAGATAGTTGAGTGTACAAGGGCCTCTGCCTTTTATACTTGCGGCCCTCGCAATTTGAGTGCCTTGGTGGTGGTTGGAGAAGCTTCCTTTGGTGCATGGTTAAGTTACATTGTAACCGTGGTTCTTACACCAAAACTGACCATTTTGCTTTGTAGGTGCAAGCCATTACCATGTCGACGATCTCAAGATTCTATGGCTTCTTGTGGATTAGTAAGAAGCGTTGATCATCGTAGCCATAATGCTTGCAGATCAACGATCCTTTGAGATGAACATGAACCATTGATGTGTGGAATCATGTCTTAAGGAAACTTCCTCCATAGGGAAGCTTTCCCTTCGTGGAAGCTTCCTTTCCACCTTGGATGTTCGTTGGCTTAAACCTCAGCCATAGGGAAGCTTCATATCCAAGGAAGCTTCACCAGGTTGCACGGTGCAGCTTCTCCATAAGCTGCTTCAGTTGGAGGCTTTGCTGCTGCTCTGTTGATGCTACCACATAATCACATGTGGTCCATGGATTACCATCACCATGAAGCTTGCTCCAAAGCTCTCCACGCAGGTTTTCCGTATGGCGATGAGAGAGACATGCTGAGTTGTGCCTCTGGACTACTGGTGTAGGGCGGTCCCCACTTGTTGCCCTCATAGTGCTCCATGCGTCCAACAGAGTCAGGGGTGGTCCCACTTGACCATCAAGCCTATGCAGCATTAAATAGGCCTCTACTCCAGGATGCATGGGCTATCCTCATGCGCATGCTTTTGTAAAAAAACTCCTTTCTCACCCTTAGAGGGATTTTTTTTACGGAATAAAAATCTGGGCCTTTGAACGAGGAAATTCTCCACCAAGCCGCACTCGATAAATTCATGAAAAAAATCGTAAATTCTTTTAGGAGTCTCCGATTGGAGTTTTGACTGCGCCATGCCGAAGTAGTAAATTAGTGTAGTTATCACTCACTCCAACAAATAGAAACTCATAAATCCATCAAACCACCTTCATCATGTAAGAGTTCACACAAACAACACAATGACTACATGATTAAACTTAAGCGCATGTTGGCACTAGTTTTGGCATCTAATGAAAGGTGTTTTATGAAAATATGAGGGCAAGACACAAGATGGACCCGTTGAGGCACCAAAAAGAACATGAGAGCATTCAGATGAGATATTTATGCCAACTATTACATGAATAAGTAAATGATCAAAAGGATGATATAAGAAAGGCCCCAATAAGTATTTTCAACATGGAAAATGATGTGACACATTGCATTATGTTGTTGAATGACTCCATGAATTCAGTTCAAGGTTACATAAAATCATGTGGAATTCAGAATAACCAAGGCGAGTCAGATAAATAATTCGTTGTATCACATAAAGAAGCCTATGTTTGACAATGAAACATGATATGGAATTTATTGAGTTAAAAAACATTTCATGTAAATATACATGTAAAGATAATTTTAAATTAAGAAAACAGTCAATGAATAAGTTTTTATGAAATTCATATTCATGAATGTGTCAAAAAAACACAAATTTTTATGGTAAATGTCATATTCCCGATTTCATATTGTGGTTAATGGATAAAACGTTATACCATATAATTCATTCTTGAATACATGTTTATCAAAGGAAATCTATGGATGTTCTTGTAAAAATGCTTCTAGATTATAAAAAAGCCCCTTAGATGGCATTACCAACACCATTTGAATGGAATAAATGAATCCATGTAATTATTGATCATGGATGACCCAATGCTAATGGGTTCAAGCCACTATAGCATGTATCCTCATTTGTATTACGATCAAAGTCTCTCGATATGCTTTCTAGATAATGAAACAAGAAATCATTGTAGTTAAATTAAGAATATAGAGTTTTTTACGGTTTAACAGAAAAATAGTATAGATTAAAAAGAATAAATAAATTGAAAGAATTGTACGTGGAAAATACTATGGCCCGGTAATTGTCCTCCTTATAAGTGAGGAATCATGAACCAAATTCTACTTGCTAAGGTTGAATTACTATTTGCATAGAAGAATAAAAAACAAAATGTGACAATTAATTCATGGCATGAGTGAATTTCCACACTGTTCTAATGAGTGAAAAGGTATTCCATGCATATAAAAAGGTATTCCATGCATATCAAACACAGGTTTCTTAGTGTGAAATATGTAAGCAAAATGAAGGCAATGTTGAACTACATTAAGGTGTCACTTAAGAGTGAAAACGTAGCAACAAGTTTACATTAAGAGTATAATTGAACATAAACATGATAATAACAAACTAATTTTGTTGCAAACAAGAGATAACCACATCCAAAGGGAATTGAAAACAATTGATTGCATGAGTTGATCATAACTTTTATTACCATTATTATGAATGACATAAAAAATTCTTCCATAGTGCTGAAGAAATTTCAACTGAAGAAACAAAGTTTAAAATGGGCTAAATGGAAACTCAAAACAAAAAAGAATAATTCAACCTGGATCATTCTTCACATATGAATGGTCAAATACTTAATTTAGCGACTATTTGCATAAACCATTAAAAAGGATGTTATGAACTGTAATGTAAACTTAAGGATAAAAAACATTTCAAGAAATGCGTGATATTTCTTTTTAGTTTTGTGGAATCATGTTATATTGTTTACAACGTCACATCACCTTCCCTGGTCCAAAAAACTTTGAAAAGAACATATATTTTTTTGAATCAATATTTGCCTTTTTTCTTTTTTTGGTTTTTTTTTGGTGTTCATTTTTCCTTTGTGTGAAATAACTACTATGAATATTTCAGAAGATGCAATTTTTCAACTAAAGATTGAAATGTACATGCATATAAGCCATTGAAATGACAAAACACAAAAGATTGAATGTTAAAATATCATTCTATCTTTCAGAAGAACATTTATCATTTTATGAATTTTTTTTTCTTTATACCACACCTTCACACGCATCATTTGAAAACTGTATAAAGAGATTTAACTTTGAATGATATTGACCGTATACCTTTTAAATTCATGATTTTGAAGGATTATTCGCTTTGTTTTATGTACAAAGCACAAACAAAACATGGAAATGAATGGTGCATTAATGCGATTGCAAATCATAAGGTATTTAAATTTCGTTGTAAGATCATGAGATTCGGTGAATGACTATTTTGTCGCATTTATGACAAATCCAGAATAATGAATTCAAGTAAGAAATGTTGTGATGATCTTCTTGTAAATGGTAAAATTTGTACCTTTCATAAAAACACTATCTTCCATATACATGCGAATAGACACATTAATATACTTACTCTTTAAACTTTTATTTTACTGCATATTCATGAGAAACAATACCTGTTAGGATTTAAAAATATTATGATAACCTTTAGATGAGATTAATGACACATGTTATCCTCTCAACGAATGGTGAATATCAATCAAACATAACATCACGAGGTTAACTACATAGTATAATTTTTCTCTTGACATTGAAAATGAATAAGGTTTTCGATGCTCCGGGAGTTCATAATTAGTTCAGGTGAAGTCGCATTTTCAATCCGAATGTAAAGCATAGTAATTGTCATGGAAGCTTTCACGTGAAGGAAAGCATTTTATACATACCCGACTGTTTTTTGCATGCATATTCACCTTATAATGAGCATTAGCCTTGCTTCTGAAAGTATTTGCCGTTTGCGAATGTGCTCAAGTCATTCTACGATACATAAAACTAACACATCTAAGTTGTGATAACTCATCAATCAATGAACAGGTATGGAATAAAAATATCAAAACATTAGTGCATGCATCTGACACATCAAGACGTCATAGATGTCATACAAGGGAAGTGTTGGGAATGGTTTTCTAGAAGACAATTTACATAATTTTAGGGAAAAAAACCATTAGGGAAAAAATACCTATAGAAATATACTCAACCAAGGAATATGACCTTTGTTTATTACCTCCTATCACGATACTTCAGAATCACTCATTATTCATGTGATCATTTTAAGCTTTAATCAAGGAAATTTGACAAAAACCATAGTCTAATAGGCCTAGACTATATGCTTGAGGGTATCCATCCTTTAAGGTATCTTATGCGACCATCTAGAGGCCAATGAGTGGTTGTGAATGCACGTGACAACGATTGCATGTTTCACTCTCCTTGTAAACAAGTGAACGGGTTTTGGCATCCTCAAATTAGACTCATACCTTATTGCCTTGATTGAAATTTATCATATTTGAGGAAAGCATTAGTTAAACCGGCCAAAACTAAGATGCTTGAGGGTTGCCGGCCCTCAATCCATCCCATCAAACCTTCATAGGTCAAAGACTGCTCAATCCCTGTGGAATTAGTTTCATGTTACGGGTATCTTTGGTGGAAACTTAAAGTGCATTAACTTCTTCAAGTGGACATCCTTCTTCAAATGATTAATGGCCCCTAATATCATTGGAGAACAAATTTTCATGTTATGTTTATAAGCCTTGTTAAAACTCCTATCTTAAGTCTACACTTGGATTGGGAAAACACTTCAAGCCTCCAGGTCATGGCGATAACTTCGTCATGAAGGCGCAAAGGCTCATTGATGATGGGAAAAATATGCTTGAATTTTATGCTACCCAGCAATAGTTCATGGTTTTTATTCCAATGGAATTCAGATATGTTTATTAAATTAGTGGAGTTTTTCGTATACAAATTGTGATATGATTTCTAACAAAATCGATGTACTAAATATTTATACATTTTAAATATACATTATGGCCAAAACAATATCACTTAGATAATGAGACTATGACTAGGACAAAAGATCAATATTATACATGAGGAAAGTGTTCATCTCAACACCCTCAATTAGAATAATAAGAGAAGATTTGTTGGGGACAAATCAAGTTCATTGTTCTTAAAGGAAGAATAGAGAATTCATAAAATTATTGAGCAAATGAATACATTAAATGATGTTATCCATGTGTTATTTATAAGTGGTGGCATGATGCAAACCACTATACACTAAAGTCAAATGTGTTCTGGTTCTCAATTCATATCTCTTATGGTGATCCATTTCTTCTTTCTGAAAGGAGCTTTTGTTGTGTTTAGATTCTTTGGTAATGTTTTTATGTTTTCTCAATGGATTCTGGAAAGATAAAACAACTTTCCTCTCATAAGAAGGAAATTAATATGGGCATGGAAAAACATAATATGTAGATTTTTGCAATAGAAGAAAAACACTACAAATAGAATAGGATAACTGTGTAATCAAAAGTTTCCAATGAAGCGGATCTTAACATGCCAATGATGTAGAATTAAATGAACATTGAAAACTAAGGGATGTCAACCCACTTCAGAAAAAATAATCTCCTACAGCGACTCATATATTCCCGTTCAAAATACATATGGACAAAAAAACTCAACTACAAGAACCAGGTCATGCATAAAAAGAAAGCATAGTGTTACAAACCACAAAACTTTAATGCAAATGAAGAGAGCTATACATACAAAAAATGTTAAGCTATCATATATTTTAACAAGATATGGTTTTGAGACAAAATAGATTGGATAATTTAAAGTAGTAAGAGTATATTTGGTTTTGAAGGGGATCTCTTACGTGGATTTTAAGGACTTTTTGATAACGAACATCCAGGTCATGCATAAAAAGAAAGCATTCATAATGGTTTCAATTGTAATTTTCAACGACTGAGTAGTTTTTGCTTAGCTTATTACATTTCAAGGTACAAAAAATTCTTGGTTAAATTTCTCAAAGTGCATAGAATTTCATTTGAAGTATGTGCATGCTTCACAAGAGGGACCATCGTTGAAGGATGTTTATTTCAAATGATAACATAAACCACTTATAATGCTTTGTGTTTTTAAAACTTACCCATCAACCTACCACCAAATGTTATTTGTTCCATAAACAAGGGCAATAAAAACTTTCAAATTTTCAAAATTCCTAATGCTACCTCGTCTTATTTATTTTTCAGTGAACAAAATTGGTTCATGTCAAATCAATATTTATGGAATTGTTGCATTTTATAATTTATCTATAACTTTAATATTTCATCACACCTTCATCCTTGTGCTTCAAGTGTATGAGTACTGAAGAAATATGAAACATCATGGTTGGCTTTGTTGTCTCATACACTAATAAAGTGGTAATGGCTTGAACGTGTATTTCTAATATGAAGCTGATTCCTTAATATTATATAGGTGTATAAAGGACTTGCAGTAACATATTATTCAAAATCTGTTTCAAATGAATTCAAATAAATTATTGGTTCCTCAACATTCGCACATATAAGAATGTCATTATATTAATGTTGACTATAAAGATGGAGTTTATTTTATGAATATTTGCACGAGGACTTTTTTTACTATTTAAAGTTTTTTTCTTCACTTAACATCAGAACTTGTGAAACAAATATTCAATATGAAAAACAAACAAAAGTGATAAGGTGTATTTTCAAAACACGCATACGGAATTGCTCATTTTTCAATGTTTCATGGGTTCCACAACTGTCCCAATGCATGTATTACAATTAGCACAAAGTATGGATTTCCTAAAAAATCACATAAAATAATATGAATGTTTTGAATGGGCAGCATAGTGGCACCCATGGAAATATCTTAGAATTTGCATATGGTGAAGCGGAAACAAGTTGGAGCATTATGCCAAGTTAGACAAAAAAAATTAACAGCTCAAGGTGCATGAGGATTTTTTTGATGTTCATGCATTAACCTTTTCTATAGAGAAAAATAAAATCCACAAATGTAAACATTAAACACATAATTTAAACTAAATCATAAGAATGAAATAGTGATTACCACTGGTACATGAACTGCCCTAACAAAACCATGAATTCACCATAGAATTTGTTTTTTAAATCGCACGACAATAAGAACAAGCCTTTTCAACACACATACAAACATTTGTATTCGCAAAACTAAAACTACATACAAATTCATGTGGCGCTAGGGTACTACGTTAGATCATAATTCTTTGATTAGAGTTTGCTTACAATATCTTTGAAGAATGATCTCAGTTACCTCCCCTCTATGAGCTCACTCTCTTCTAAAAAATTGTCTTAAAAGCAACATAAAGCATCATGGAAGAAAAGATAGTTTGCTTGCTTGAAACAACCCTTCTTCTAAACTTGGCATCAACCCCTTCTCTTGATCCCTATTCATGCATAATGAATACTTTTTTCCCTGATGAAATTCCTTCTCTATGTGTAAGGCCATATCAATTCTAGCTCATTACATGCACTCCACATTATTTGTTGTTTTTCCTTTGTAATGTCAATGTTTCCCTTAGGAATAAAAATCCACAATCAAATTGTAGTATTCAACTCACATCATTATTTAAACAAGCTTCATCCAATATTATACCACTTGTTATCATATTTTGTAAATTGACAACTCAACATTTTGGATGTGTTTCACAAAGAAAATTTTGGCTTGCAATTTCCATGTGTGACACCACTAGCGAAGTGGTTTGACATGTCTTTGTGGTCTGCGACGTGGATGGAAAGTCAACAAATGGTAGAGAAATTCCATCAATGATTCGAGATCAAGAGCATGAGAGAGGAAGAAAGAGAGAGGGAAAGGGAGTGATGCAAAGTGTGAAAAGTAGACTTGACACTGACAAAACTCTAAGCGTACACTCTACTCTACACGATCCTTGTCCTCGTACCCTCGTTGGGCAGATTCTGTCATGTAGGTCAACATGTCATTGGATGGCCCGCATCGCCAAGTTTACATGGTCCACGTCCTTCAATTCGTCCCTCACCCATGAAGCATGGCCTTTAGACACCTCCTCCTTGAATGGCTTCTACAAGCCAATGTTGCATGGTTGTAGCTTAGCGTTGCAACCCGTAAGAATGTAATTGAGCAGCACCCATGGGATCCGCTCGTGCCCCCATATGCAAAAGTCGTTAAACGCTTTTGGCTACAATGCATCAAGAACAAGCACCATCTTGTTTGGAGTGTGGTCAAGGTGTTGCTGCTCACTCATGCGGATGATTAGAGTTTAACCACCATGCAAAACCATTACCTTATTGTTTTAAAGTTGGCGTAGTGATTTGCCGTGTGCGTGAAATGCAACCGGTTACATCGTAGGGCAGTGTCGATGTTAACACAAGCAGGATGGCACACGCACGTTATGCCGGTCCATATGGCACGTCGTTGTCCATGGCGGATGCAATAAGGCAAATCAACTGCCTCTTATCCTCTTCATCGCACACTTTCACTTTTTCCATGCCTTTTGGCACGTACCTCTAGTGAGGTGCAAGAGCAGGGTGGACGTCTGTATGATCAGCGTTCACCACAAAGCATGGGAGGATGGCATGGGGTTTGATGTAGAAGTCAGCATGTCAATGCATAGAGAGGGCAACGAGTTCTCCATCCAGTACTAGCTTCTACAAGGCCGTTGTTCCGTATTCCTATGCGCACTAGAGCTTCTCGAGAACAAATTTACGACACCAACTTGTGCTGAAATATTTCTTCCTTTGTCTTCACGTCCAACTTGTCTGTGCCATATTTTTGCTAGGCTACGTGGACCTTCACCTTGGTTTTTTTACTACATACCCCCTCTATCGTATTGCTTGAAGGGACCATTACACCTCCCCTTTGAGCACTTGGTGGTTTGAACAGAAGCCGTTTTTTCCTCGGCTTCCTTCGATGCGTGGAGCTATGTGAGATGCTTCGTCCTTTGTCTTCCTACCACTACGAACAAGAGTTAGCGTGAAGTGCAGCTTTTACACAATTCCCGATGGCTCGTACCATCCCTTCAAAATTGTGTACAACAAATTGTTGTACACTGAAGGTGAACTCAGAGTGCAATACATATGGCGGAGGAAGTTGATGGCGATGATGAGTGAATTGCCATGACGCATGACCATAGCGTGATGATGAACACGTGAGAGAGGCCAAACTAGTCCATGTAGTACCCCCTCTTGTTGTTGCGTGCTATCAAGGTGGACAAAGATAAGATAGAATCTTTGTGTAACACAACCGCATCATTAATTTCATTAGTGTTAGCGTCAACTTTATTGTTGTCATTGACGTCAAGTTCGAAGATGAGCTGAGTACTTATCTGCTTCTCTACGGCATCTTGCTTGACAGGAATACATGTACTACTACATGAATGTCGTCAATAATGTTAACTGTCATGTCTACGTAGTCGGTGTGCCTAGCGTCACTATCAACCACAGAACCATCTTCATCTAGTGGAAGCACAACACAATGTTCTTCTTTGTTTTCATCTATCGCATTAGACAGGATAAAAAACCGATGCTTCTCGAGGATTCTTTCGTGAATGGAGGTTTCCTTGGACCGAGGAAGAAAGGACTATCCGATAGGCAATGTGGACAGCAAAGGGGATACAGATCGAGGGAGGACAAGGTGGTTCTTTTGAGGACGTCTAAGGGTGTGATGAGAGTAAGCTACCGACTTTAGACTAGCAAGGGCTCGTGCGACATTGTCCTCATGCTCTTCTCGCGAAACCTTGGTGAAGTAGTGTGTTAAGCTAGAAATGGTGACATGATTTGCTGCATTATTCCATGAATTGAGAGTTTCTCCCACAACTTTGTCTTTGCGTCAAATAAGGCAATTTGTGGTTGACCATCGCCCCATTGTTATGTATCGTCGTATTGCAGAACACCGACACAATATAAACTATCGCACACATCAAGGTTCACGCACAAACGATGGTCATGCATTACTTATTATTCAAACCACCAAACCAAAGAAAAACGACCAATAAGGTCCTACACAAGACATGAAAAATTACGTAAGTGACAATGAAATCTTGCACAAAGATTTGCCTCATTTTGTTGTTTTTGTGTGCCAACACAAAAAATCCCCTCAAATTATGTGTGCAACCCATAAATTATTTGAATCCATAAATTCAAGTGGCACAATGGTATATAGTAGAGTGAAGGAGAGTTTGTTTTCTATCTGAGAGAACGTGCATCATGAGACTACCAAATGCTCTTACATGTATAACAAAGAGGCAAGTTGCGAGGCAAAAACGTTTCATTTACACTTCATGATAAAAACGAAGAGAGTTGCAAAGTATCATGATGTTCAATCCATTGAAAGGTAGAAGAATATGGTGCATCCTTGCTGTAATTATGGAGTGGATGTTTTTCCTTATCCAAAGTATTAGCATGTTAGCTTGGCTCTCATAAAACAAATCCCACGAGTGACTATCATAAATGATAAATAATCATCTCCTTGATGAATGAGAAGGTTAAAAAGTGCAATTGCTTTAAAATGAAATTCAAATTCTCTTAACCCACATGTAGAACCATGGAGAACTATATTTCATATGTGCCCGTTTGGGATTAAAGAAATCATGAATTGGCCAATAATCACACAACAAAATCACTCAAAAATCCCTTTAATGTGCATGATCATTGAAACACATTTAAGACCTTGTGGCAAAGGTTGTTGGTTTTGAGAAAAAGGTAAAATATCATTCATGGTTGAATCCATTTAGAATTATCAAGATCTTCAAATGTTTCCTAAAGATTGAAGAAGCATGACTTACAATTTAAATCCACAAAGACTTTGAGGACAAAAACTGACATCATTCTCATGCCAATAAAGGTTGAGTAATGAATGTGAGTATTTTATCACCCACTTTCATGAAGATGGACAATAATTAATTGTGTTGTGGATAACAATGATCATTATTTGGTCTAACCACAATGTTTCTTAATCTTTGAGCTTAAATATTGAACTTGGGAAGGGACAAAAAAGAAAATGAAATCTAGTCAACTCCATGTTATAATGGTTTTACATGGATACTTATTCATTCTTGATTGCAATGCTTCGAATGAATCAAGCAATGCATAGTCATGGATTATATAAACTAAGGATCGGGTTTCATGGGGTTAGGAAAAATCTCTACATGTGGTTTCCTTTCATGAATCACGGCTTTAATGTAAAGCATAATCTGGGTAATAAATTTCATTTGTGAAACCATGTCCGCCAAAAGACTTCATCATCATGCCCTTTTTACCATATCTGATTTTTTTCTAGTATGATTACGTAACACTCCATAGTAGGAATCAATTTGGGGGCCAATAGTGAGAATGATATTCCTCATAAATGAACCACATCCTACATAAAAAGAGAATACCACAAGCGTAAACAATGTTTACTCATCTCTTGCTATCTTTGTAATGCAATGAACTCAAAAATTTGTTCAAGGACTCCCATTCACATTAGAAAAAAACAATAATTCATAAAAATGGTTTCTTATGATAGTTATCTCTTGATTGCAAAGTGATGCATGTAAACTGAATTAAAAGCTAATTTTTGTAGAAATTTTATTCTATGCAAAGGAAAATGCATGCAACCATTTAAAGGCATCACAATCTTTTAATGTTTAATCAGTCATGCACAAAACGTACGTACTTTATTCAAGGTTTATATGTGGATACCACCTATTTGGCTGCTAAAAACAAGGTTGATGATTTGAATTCAAAGTTTACGTTTACCATCTTTGTTCCACAAACAAATTTCCGACATTACTCTTTAAGTGGAGATAACTTAGCCAAAGATTCATCACAATTGTAGATGTTTAGTCTAACGATGTGATTCTATATGTAGAAAACTTCAAAGAAGAAGAAGCGAGGACTTTGAGTGCGAAAACAAAACATAATTGATATCTAAAGTTGTAGTGTAATTATACCCAATCCCCACATGTATTCAAAATACAAACATTTTCATTATCATTCTTGGGACCACAAGGTTTTAGATTGACTTCCAAGGATTTTTGGATGTACAAATTGAGGTCTCGTAGTTTCACCTTTGTGTTTGGGAGCATCGCCATTTTTCATTATGGAGGGCGTAGTAATACAACTTGATGTACCAAAATTAGTCTTCTTCTTGACTTGAATCAATTGTTTTGCGATGTTTTATGTTGCATCAGAAATGATTGACAAAAAAACATCTCAAGACCCATAATCTACAATTTGTGACAAAGGATGGGAAAGAAGGGCTCGCTCATGCACTTGGAGACAAAAAAAAATAAGATCCAGAGTTTATAATTTGGGACTGAGGATTTGAATGAATGCCAAATATTTGTTTCTCTTTACAGCCATGTGCCACAAGGAATTGTGCCTATGGTTCAATTCTTAAACATGAAAGTTGTCGTTAGGAATATTAAGACTGTGGCTAAGATTTTGAAACAATGCAAAAAAATGCTAATAACATACCTGTTATATTAAGAAAATTTAGTTTAATTACCAAAGTAAAATTGATATCTATCTTTTGTGGAAATTTCCATACTCTAGTACGGAATTTTCCACAAAAGAAAACTCAATAGCCTTGCATTGAAGATGGAAACCAATGAGTAATGATAACTTTGATTGAAGCAAAATTACGAACCAAATATATAAAACGTTTGCATATAAAATCATTATTCTAACTTATTTCTCATCAACAACATTTTTTGTCATTATTATCAATTTTATTTTCTGTTTTATATTATCATTGGATTTCCATGTCATTAAGGTTATGCACTTTAAGAAAGAGAAAGAAATATCTTGTGAAGGCTTACCTTTGGGCTATTCACTATATGATTATGTAAGAGATGAAAAGAAAATGCATGCTAGCTCTAACAAATTGAGTCTCCAGCTCCCGCTCTGAAGTTGTCATCGGAGTTCGCATAATGGTGTTCTCAGTCCGCGTCAGGGGTTTACCCCTTTCGCAAGACTCAGGGGCAATCGTCATCAACGACACAGTGTGGGGAGACTCGGATATTTCGAGTCTCTGGAGGCCGATTTCCGTTTTTAACCAAACCCCTTGTTTAAGGACCCAAACCGGCGGTTTTAACCTCGAACTTGTGTGTTTGTACAAGTTATTCCATTTTTTTTATGTCGAAGTTTGTTGTAAACAAAATTTGAGTTTTGTTTTGTCGTTCTGGCGCAAAATCATTGCGTGCGAGGCACGCTGGGGATTTCATGCCAGCAAATTTGACCTCACCCTCGCTCCCCCTATCCCTCGTCCTCTCTTAGTCGTTTGCAAGGAGGGCGAGGGGGGGCAAGGGCACGAGGCCACGAGGCCTCGCCCTCGAGGCCCAGGTGGCCTTTCAGCCACCGATCGAGCTTGGGTCGCGATCGGCGGCTGGTGGCTGGCCGGATGGTGGCCCGCCGGTCACTTGGCCTGCCGCCGGCCGTCCAGCCAGCCGGCAGCGAGCTAGCCGGTGGCCAGCGAAGTGCTGGCCACCAGCCAGCCCTTGTTGACGCGAGGTGTGGTGCGCAACCACCCCTCCCTTCAACGAGGAGGGAGGGCCGAACCGGCCCTCCCGCTACATTCCTCCCCACTTATTATAAACCGTCCCGGTTCATGAACAACAAGTAGGATTGTCACTCAGTCATTCATCAACATTGTTAAAGAAAATTAAAAATTTCAATCACCAGCTAAACATGAACACGGGCATGGTACTTAGACCTAGTTGCAGCTTGTAGGTCAGCACGGCTAGCGGCCTCCCCCCTTTAGGCTGGAGCGTCCGCGCGACAACCATGTTGGGCGTCCCCAACCTCCTATGGTCGCTGTCTATAAATGCTGCCCTGTGGGAATGTTGTTCACTTTTCCCGCGTTCACATGGTACCTCCTGCCACGCGTCGATCTGTGCGAGCTGCAAGCATGCTCCAGTACTCGTTGACCACCCCTGTGGGCAACCGAGATTCGGGCTCCCATGAATTATGTTTAGGTCCACAACCGGCCCAATGAACGAGGTACTCCATGACATTGCGCGACCGAAGAGTACGCTCTCGGTGCTGGAGTAGGCAAAGGACCTTGTATTGGCCGTCGGCAGCCAGGACTGCTGGCGGTGGCTGAACGGTTCCTTCTGCCGTGTACGGAGCCAGCAGGCTCACATGAAACACGTCATGTATCTTCATACTCGGCGGAAGTAGCAATCGGTATTCCACTGGCCCGATGCGTGCCACAATGGGAAACGGCCCAATCCACTTCTGTAGAAGTTTTCTTGCCCTTGGCGACTTCAACCAAGGTTTTTAGTGCTCAGCAGCACTTTCTCACCGATGTCAAACGACACCTCCTGGCGACCTTTGTCAACATATGCCTTTTTTCGCTTTCAAGCTGCTTGAAGGTGACCCTTTGCCTCCTGTAACAAGGAGTCGGTGCGCTCGGCAAAGGCTTGAGCTGATGGAACCCGCCCTCTTGTACTCCCACTCTTCACCAATGAAGAGAGTACTACTGGATGCCAACCACTGTTCAACACGAACGGTGTGAACTGTGTTGACTCCTTCACCGAGTTGTTCACTACAAACCCTTACCGCTAGGAATTTGTCCCAATCATGCATGGCAGGGTCCATGTACATGCGAAGCATCTGCTCCCAAGTGCGATTCATGCGCTTTATTTGTACGTCAGTTTGAGGGTGAAATGCTGTTGACATTTGCGACTCACTACCGGAGTACTCGTGTATCTTTTGCTAGAACTTACTAGCAAATGTTTGATCTTGATTGGAGATAATGCGCAACAGCAAGCCGTGGTACTTTACGTCACCCTCAAAGAAGAGACGAGCGGTTTCCTCTGTGTTCACGTCAGTGGTTGTAGGAATGAAGTGTGTCATATTCATCAAAAGATCCACAACTACTAGTATTGCATCATGGCCACGCGTTGTGTCCGGAAGACCAGTAATGAAGTTCAAGCTGACGCACTCCAATGGAGTCCCAGGAATAGGAAGCTGTTGGAGGAGTCCCGCAGGCTTCTTGTTACTAGCCTTATTCCGAAGACATGGGTCGCATGTCATGCAATACTTGCGGACATCGACACTCTACCCTGGGCACCAATAGTGGTTCGAGAGTGCCCGTACGGTCTTTCGGGGTCCCACGTGACTTGTGACAGACGGGTCGTGGAACTGGGAGATAACCTTTGCTTGAAGGTCTCCTGAGTTTGGCACAACTTGTTCTCCGTGCCAGAAGATTCCTCCGGCCTCCACCAAGCCGTACTTGTCCAGATTTTGAGGGTCTTGAAACCAAGAATCCACAAGGTATCCCGATCCTATTGACAAAACTGTTGTAATGGATAATCTCTCGTGGTGGTTGCGGCAGAGGTGTAGGAGGATTTTGTGGTTGTACAGTTGTTGTTGTAATGGCCATAAAACACCCGCTGACCTCGGTGGTTGTTTTAATTTCCACAAGCTGTCGGCTTAGTGGATCGGCCACATTGATGCGTCATGGCCAAATTCCCATGTGAACGAGAATCGACTCATGTATTCACTCCAACATGCGTGCCGTCTTGACAGGTTTGGTTGCGTTTGGAAAAACACCAATGGATTATGGTCGGTCACGACCGTCACACCCCCTTCAGCACCCTCGAGGTAGCAATGGCACATCTTGAAAGCGTGTGCTACCGCAAGGAACTCTTGATCCCCAGTCATGTATCACGTTTTCATGGGGATGAGCTTTCGTCTCTCATACGCAACTGGGTGACCGTTCTGCATGAGGACGGCTCCAAGTCCTACTACCAATGCATCACATCAAACCTCTCACGGTTGCGATGAATCCGGAAGAGCTAGAACGGGCGCTGTGGATAGAAGCTCCTTGACTTTGAGAAAAGCGTTCTTGCAATCAGATGTCCATTCCCAACGCACATCGTTTCGCGTGAGCCTGGTTAGCGGTGCTACCAGGGTCATATACCCTTGCATAAACTGTCAAAAGTAGGTTGCAAGGCCAAGGAAAGACCAAATCTGCCCAACATTTTTGGGGCGTGGCCAATCCACAATGGCTTGGACTTTTCGTGGATCAACACGGATGCCGTCCTTGCCAACGATGTGTCTGAGGTATTTGAGCTCCTCTTGTGCAAACTTGTACTTGCTCACTTTCGCATAGAACTTCTGTTCCCGAAGGATTGTGAGAACTTCACGCAGATGTTCTATGTGCTCTTCCATGGATTTGGAGAAAACCAGGATGTCGTTGAGGTAAACCAAGACAAAATGGCTGAGTTGCTTCACGAACGTTCGGTTCATTTCTCCTTGGAAGGTTACCGGGGAATTTGTAAGCTCGAAGCATAACACTCGGAACTGATAGTGTCCCATGTGCGTTCGAAATGCGGTTTTGGGCACATCCTCTTCCATGATGCGGATTTGATGGTACCCTTGAGACAAATCCAAGGACGAAAACACTTTTGCGCCTTGGAGTTGGTAAAAAAGGTCCTCAATCTGCGGTAAGGGGAATCAATTTTTCACCGTCAGCTTGTTGAATGCCCGGTAATCCACGCACATGCGTAAACCACATTTCTTTTTGTTCACAAAAAGGATCCGCACACCGTACGGCGAGCTACTTGGCTCGATCCATCCTTTTGCAAGGTACTCTTTGATTTGGCGTTTGGCCTCTTTCCTTTCTGCTGGACTAAGGCGATACATGGGGATGAACGGAGGAGTCACCTCCGGTTGCAGCGGAATCGTGCGGCCCATGTGTCTTTGTGGTGGAAGCCCAGCCGGTGGGTCTTCGAATACATCCAAGAACTCCACCAATAGAGATCTGATCTCTTGTGGCGTGTCTTCCGTCACGTCCTCCTCCATTTTCTACAGCTGAGCCAAGAAGTATCGACAACCTTGTCGAATACGTCTCTTGACCTGCATTCCAGACAAGCTGGCATGGACTTTGAGTCGGGTCGGTGATAATTATGTACTAAGAATCAACGTAAAGTGGCATTGTCATTTTCAAAGGATCAAACGCTTTGATTCAAAGAACATTAAAGCCTTGTTGTCATGTAGCCACGGATCGCCTAGCACCACGTCAAACGGGTCAAGAAGGTTGAGTACCTTCAACGTGACACTTTGTGTATACCCTTGAATACAAATTTTTGCTTTACAAGTACCGATCACGGGTACCGTATGGTTGTCACCGACAACAACTGCGCCATTCGATGGCTCATACGTCAGGCCAACCTAACGGGAAAAGCCAAGGCTAACAAAAAAGTCGTCCCCTCCAGTGTCAGCAAGTACGTTCACGGGAGCACCAATTAGGTGTCCTTTGAACTGCATCATCATGTTGCCTCCACTCTTATGAGTGAACACACTCGTCGACGGTAAGTCAAGTTTGTGATAAACACGGAATCTGTACAAAGGGCGTCGCAACTCCCATGATTCACCCACTCGAGTCTACATCTTGTGGACACGTGTGAATCCGGCCAGCACCTTCCAGTCTTTTAATTTCACTGGGTCGAAATCGTTGACTAAAGGTACTGCGAATGTGATTAAGCTCATCGCTTTGAGGGCGTTTGATTCAATCACTATGTAACACAACTCTTGCATAGTGGTTTGTGGTGCCACCACTAAGCAGGTTTGGTCATGCATCTCGTCTGGTGATTTAATATTTAGTGGGAAATGTCGATCAGCAAGTGCAAAATGAGGTTCAATGAGAGGGGAGAAGACAACAGAGAAATTTGAACTCGTCAAAAACTCAAATTGTTTAACGTCCTCGTTAGAAAACATGAACTCACACTTGTGATCCAGTTTTACCCCTGAGTGGTTCCCACTGAAGTCACTCAGGAGTGGGGAAAACCCGCCCCACGTCCCGGTCCGTTACCACGGCCGGGCCCATTGCCGCGACCGCGACCCTATCCACGGCCTTGTCCGCGGCCTCATCCTGCACCATCCCCACGAGGTGCTGCTGTTGCAGCTAGCACCGTGGCCTCTTGACCACCACCAGCAGCCTCAGGGCACTGAGCCGTAAAGTGGCCCGGCTGCATGCAATTGTGGCAGCACCCTTTGCGGAAGGCTGCATTGCGACGCTCACTCGCCGCCTATAGCTCGTCATTCTCGCGGCTGCGCTTGTTGTTGGGACCCTTGTGTCCACCAGCCTTCTTGGCTAGAGGGTTTGTAGGCTGCTTGCCCTTGGCCTCGCCTTGCTCTCCGGCTGACCCACCAGCCCCTACAGCGTCCACGCGCATGTCGCGCCCTTGATGTGCACGCGCATTTGGTCGTACATCATAGTAGTGTTTCGGGTTCGCCGAATACACTTCGCTCATGTAGTCGCGCAACGCCCTCCAATTTGTCCTAGCTTGGCCTACGGCTCTCGTGGTGGTCTTGTCCTTCAGCTTCTTGCTGGTGAGACCATCACGCAAGTACTCTAGGAGCATGCACTCCGGGTTCTTGAACGTTTGAGTTCCAATGCCCTTGGTGAAGCTTTTGGCTTCCTCCACGAGTGCGGTGAACTCGCTCAAGTAGGATTTGAGCGAGCTCCCCAGCTGCGCAAAGTCCTTGATCTGGTGGAAGGCGCATTGCACCTCCTGACGTTGGGTGCACTTCTTAAGCATGATCGCGCAGAAAGTCTCCTATGGCATGGGCTGCCACTCGAGGTGTGGTTGGTGTGCAGTCCACTCCTTGACCACGTACTTGAAGAGTTTGTCTTCAAGCTGCGTCGAGGCAAGGTCGCCCCACTGGCTGAGTGGAGTCTTGTGGACATGTAGAACATGCTCCATGTGGTTCAGTCAGTCGATCAACTTCACGCCCTTTCGAGAGATCTCCACACTGTGGAGGAAGGGCGTGTTCATGATCGACCTCGGAGTCGTCGAGGTAGGCAAGTCGTCACTGCCACCGGTAGTGGCATCCTCAGTTGTGGCACGCTGTTCTTGTTATTGCATTTGCACCTGGGTCATGCTCTACAACGCCTTGTCAAGGTCGTTGCATCGGCGGCTTGCCTCATGGGTGGCCAGGCGCTACAGCTGGCCATCACAGTCAAGGTCCGTGATGCTTTGCCCGACGTGGGCCAGCATGTTGGAAAACGCGAACTTGAGCTCTGATGTCATCAGAGCATTGACGATAGCCTCTAGGGCCTCGCGTTATCCGTGCACCCTTACCCACTACAAGAGGGTATGGTTCGTGTACACGCCTCAAAGGAGTCCCACCTTTCGGAGGAGACTGTCGTCGGCGACGTCGCTCTAGNAGGCAAGTCGTCACTGCCACCGGTAGTGGCATCCTCAGTTGTGGCACGCTGTTCTTGTTATTGCATTTGCACCTGGGTCATGCTCTACAACGCCTTGTCAAGGTCGTTGCATCGGCGGCTTGCCTCATGGGTGGCCAGGCGCTACAGCTGGCCATCACAGTCAAGGTCCGTGATGCTTTGCCCGACGTGGGCCAGCATGTTGGAAAACGCGAACTTGAGCTCTGATGTCATCAGAGCATTGACGATAGCCTCTAGGGCCTCGCGTTATCCGTGCACCCTTACCCACTACAAGAGGGTATGGTTCGTGTACACGCCTCAAAGGAGTCCCACCTTTCGGAGGAGACTGTCGTCGGCGACGTCGCTCTAGTGGGCGCNGGCACGCTGTTCTTGTTATTGCATTTGCACCTGGGTCATGCTCTACAACGCCTTGTCAAGGTCGTTGCATCGGCGGCTTGCCTCATGGGTGGCCAGGCGCTACAGCTGGCCATCACAGTCAAGGTCCGTGATGCTTTGCCCGACGTGGGCCAGCATGTTGGAAAACGCGAACTTGAGCTCTGATGTCATCAGAGCATTGACGATAGCCTCTAGGGCCTCGCGTTATCCGTGCACCCTTACCCACTACAAGAGGGTATGGTTCGTGTACACGCCTCAAAGGAGTCCCACCTTTCGGAGGAGACTGTCGTCGGCGACGTCGCTCTAGTGGGCGCTGCCTTGTCCCATTACGGCCGCATCGTAAGAAGGAGAGTCCGCCCCCATTCCTCCGAGTGGTGTCGTATCTCCACCACCGGTGGTGATCTTGAGTCGGCCTTCGGCCTCGGCAGCGAACTCCACGAGCCTACGACGGTCATCGCGAATTGCCTTCGCGGCGACGTCGTTTGGCTCCTTCTCGCGTGGACTTCTCGAATGGCTGCTTTCAATGCCATTGCTTCTCTCGGCAGTCTCGCTGCCATTGGCAGCTTTAGGCGATGCGGCGGGCATCTTACCCTTCTCGAGAAATCGGCTCGAGTTTGTCGTACGACGATGGCGATGGTTGCGATCCTCGTCGCCTTTGCCATCGTCGACGTCATGCTCTTCGTCGGGGTGTCCCCCGGGGAGATCCTCCTCCATGGCATCGTTTGTCGCATGGGGGTCGCCCATGTGCGCGTCGACGTGCTTGTCAAGCCCCCTCTCGCCTCCGCACGCTGCTTGGTATCGTCAAGGTTGGCGTCGGTTGCCTTCGGCGGTAGGGTTGCCCTTGGCGGTACAGTTGCTTTTGAGTTGGCAACCGTGCTTGTGGCGGCGGCTCCCAAAACTTGGAGTCCGCCGAGAGCTCGTGGTGAGGCCGTCACCACCTTGCCCTTGTTAGTCCTAGACGGTCTGGCACTTGCCATCCCGTCGCTTGTGCAACTAGCACGTGAAGGATGTTGTGAGGATCACCCCACAACGAGGAGGAATTGCCTACTAAGACATTGCTCTCAAGATCGGTGAGGCAATTTCAATTTACATTTCTATTTTCCTAGGCCGCCACGTTGGCAAAAGGTCTTGGGTTTGGAAACTAGTCCCCCTAGGTCGTGACTCACAACACTTGGTAGCAACTAGGATTTAGGAAAACAGAAAATCAAAATACAAGGGAGTAAGAAGCAGTGTGAGTACCGCTCACAAAACTAAGACAAAGAGCAAGAAGAGAAGCAAGTATAAGGTCTAGAACAAAAGACTACTTTTGTTCTTGTCTTCTTGTCTTCTTGTCTTCCTAGGCCTCTTCTTGAGTCTTCTTTGCGTGTCTTGCGCCCCTTGGCAGCGTCCTCCTTGAGCCGGCGTCAATGGAGGAGCGACCAAAAATCCCCAAGGTGGCACCCTCCTTTTTAGGGCGCTCTCAGGTCGTGAGAGTCCCTAAGCTTGGGGAGGGACGTTGTCCCAATCTTTGGATGAAGGAGGTTTGAAGGAGCCTTGAAAATGAGGGGAATTTTGTGGTTTTAGAAGTGGGAACTCCCCAACCCGCCCCACAGAAATTCTCCTAGCCCCCTAAAAGTGTGGAGAGGCTGGAAGGAAGTGGCTCCACCAAGTAGAATTTTTTTCTAGCTCTGGAACGCCGTTTACGGCGCTTCAATCCATGAAGTATGGATGCCGTAGTCCCTTCTGGTGTTTCTACTGCTGCTTGCAGCTGCCGACGGCGTTTTATATGTGACGTAGCCGCTGTTTCTGTTGAGGCTTAGTCGCGAGGGTCGTGTGGCTCTGCGAACCACTGTAACAAGCTGAGTCTCCAGCTTTTTCTCCGAAGTCGTCGTCGGAGTTCGCAAAATGGCGTTCTCAGTCCGCGTCAGGGATTTACCCCCTTTGCAAGATTGAGGTGCTCGGCATCAACGACCCAGAGCAGTGAGACTTCAATATTTCGAGTCTCTAGAGGCCTATTTCCATTTTGAACCAAACCCCTGGTTTTGTGACTCAAACCAGGGGTTTTTACCTCGAAATTGTGTATTTGCAAGAGTTATTCCATTTGTTTTATGTCCAAGTTTGTCGTAAACGAACTTCCAGTTTTGGTTTGTCGTTCTGGCGCGAAATCGTCGCATGTGAGGCACGCTAGCGATTGTGTGCCAACAAATTTGACCTCACCCTTGCTCCCCCTATCCCTCGTCCTCTCTTGCTCGTTTGCAAGGAGGGCAAGAGGGGGCGAGGGCACGAGGCCACGAGGCCGCGCCCTCGAGGCCCTCGTGGCCTCTGAGCTGCCTATCGAGCTGAGGCCGCGATCGGCGGCTGGTGGCTGGGCGGCCGGTGGCCGGCCGGTCACTTGGCCGGTCGCCGGCCGTCCAGCCGGCCGGTAGCGAGCTGGCCAGCGGCCCGCGAAGTGCTGGCCGCCGGCCAGCACTTCACTGGGTAGTGTGCAACCACCCCTCGCTTCAGCAAGGTGGGAGGGCCGAATAGGCCCTCCCGCTACACTAGCGTTGATGATTTTTTAGAGATGTGAAAGAGTTTTTAGCAACATTACTTTTAAAACATTTGAATACCAATCTCTTCCCACTAAATATTCTAGTGTTCAACATTTGTTTTTAGGTTCTCGGAGGGCTTTCATCATTTCCTTAAAGGTGGCACTTTAACAGAGTTAGCATATTATGTGTTCATGCCCTTTGAATGCCATTCATAGTGATGAATAGGTTTATGTATGAAGATCTCGGTTTCATGCACATCTTCTTGTTATTTGATTGTTGCGAGCTTTCATATAATGTACACCAGCTTCGATTGCTACATTAAACAAGGAGTTTAAGAAGCAGGCATGCATATACTCATTATGGATAGAGAATCTTGTTCAATCGGATGGGATGGAATCCTTGCCCAACTAGGCTAAAACGATGGTGTTTGAGGTGCTTCAAGTGTGATGTCATGTTGTTGAACGACATATAGGCAAGAAACCCTCTTATAAACCATGTGGTGTTGGCATCACGCTACACTTGCTTATTGAGTTAGGAAGTATTAATTTATGGACTTGAGTATGAAGGAGATTAGGGAAACCAACAAGCAATACATGACGCAAAGACATTACATGCTTATTTGCTTGCATGGTAGGTAGTTTTGTTGTTGATTTGTACTATTATTTGGTGCAAAAGGTTGTTTGGGCAAGCTGACGGCACACTATTGTAGCGTTAGATTTGATAAAGTCCTTTTTGCACGAAAGCTTGAACACGTCTGAAGAGCAAGTCAGTGTCGCTTTAGTTATAGCTTCGGTTATATCACCTCATGAGCGCAGAAGGATGATCTGAGAGCTCCACCTTTTCGTGAGGTAATTAAGTTGACGTCATTTGTTTTCCTACGAGCTCGAAGGTGAGCGATGAGCGCCGATTGAGGCCGTGGCTGGATTGTTGTGAGTGGGAAAGCCATATCCACCCACCCACATCCTTATTCACCCACCCACATCGTGGATGGGTGTGTGTGAACCTTGCGAAAGTGGGCGACGGACAGCACTTTTGGTTGTGCTGTTTGTAAGACTGTTGCAAAAAATGTATGCCCATGCCACTTTGACATCCGGATTGCATGCATGTTTTTGGCATGTGCTCCCACGCAATCGAAACCGTTGAACCGTGAGCCGTCACGCTATTCTTAGCGTCATCCGCGATGCACGCGATGCTTTCAAATTAACCCCAGCAATGGCTACGATCGTTGGAAACCAAATACGGGGGACGAATCCTATTGGACCGCACGAATGGGTTACAAATCCCTACATTTGGTGAACCACGGCAACGGTGAAGGACGTGGTAAGTAAGGGGGGTTTGTAGCATTGAAAACGATAGTCGCCTTTCACTTAGCAGTTGCATGCATCCCCCCAACAGCCTAGCCACGTCCGAAACCCTAGCCAACATGGACCCGTCCGCCAACCGGCCTCGCCAGCCCTTTGTCGGCCCTCGCTAGTCAGCCCTGAACTCCGGGACCCAGGCATCACTCACCTTGTGGTCGCTGGCCGTCCGCTCCATCCAGCCCTTCAGCAACCCCGCGGCTGCCTCCTCTGGCAAGCGCCGCTGGTTGTACACTCCCGCATCTCAACCCGTGCGTGCCTTCGCCTTGCAATCCCTCCAACCTGCCAACATCCCTTCTGCCTCAACTACCGACTATGGATCCAGCCCATTAGTGGCCATCCCACCTAAGCAGGCGGCTACCGCGCGTGCGTGGTTTGACCCGAAGCACACGACTCTCTTCTTGGAAGGTGTGTTGAATGTTCCTCTTGCCGAGCGTAGGAGATCACATTGGGCTCCCACCACGTGGCCGAAGGTGGTGGACCAGTTCCACACAAAGCTGAACGCTGAATGCATTGCCGCCAACAAGGAGCCCATGTTCTACACTGTCACACAGTGTAGTACTCAGCTGCGGACCATAAAGAAAGGCTACCGCCAGCTCACTCAACTGGCTAAGACTAGCGGCGTCGGCTGGGTGGCGGGCAAGTCTGTGTTGGAACAGGCTCTGTGGGACTCCTTGAAAGAGACGGGGCGTGATGGCCTATTGAAGTGGCGCGACGTCACGTTTTTGTGGTTGGAGCAGTGCTATGAGCTGTGGCGTGAGGAGCTCGCAGTTATGGACTTTGCCAGTAGCATTCACAGCATTGCGGGAACCGCCAACGACTACGCCGACGTCCCTCGGCGCTCGGCAAGCAACATCAGCAGCATTGCAAACAACGAAGACGAGGTCTACATCCTCGCGAGTGAAGACACGGTGGACATAGGTGACCTCAACGGGGAGGTTGACAGCGACGATGCAACGGGGTTCAACGTGGGCATCGAGGGTGACACGGTCCCACTGACAGACCTCAACGTGCTCTCACCACCAAGCGTGGGCAGCCGGTTCGACTCGGCAGCAGCTGTCTACAGTCATGCTGCCAATCCCTCGTCGTCGGCCGTGCGGGCCCTCGTGTTGGTGCCCGACAACGTTGACAGCGGGGCAGCCAACAACGTGGCAGCCGCCAACGTGGGTAATGTTGCACGTCCATGCGGAGGGCAAGTCGGTCTTTTGACTGTACTTAAGGGGGGAGGGGGTCGTGCGGGTGATGATGTTGCGGACGATGGTGGGGCGGGTGATGGTTCTACTGGTGAAGGTGTTGCGGGTGATGGTGCTGCTGGTGATGGTGTTGCGGGTGATGGTGCTACGGGTGATGGTGGGGCTGGTGATGGCGTGGGTGGTGATGGTATGGCAGGTGGAGTAGGGGTTGGTTCTGGTATGGAGGCTGCCGATGGGGCGGGAGTGGGTGGGGGGGTTGATGGTGGGGCGGGTGATGGTTCTACTGGTGAAGGTGTTGCGGGTGATGGTGCTGCTGGTGATGGTGTTGCGGGTGATGGTGCTACGGGTGATGGTGGGGCTGGTGATGGCGTGGGTGGTGATGGTATGGCAGGTGGAGTAGGGGTTGGTTCTGGTATGGAGGCTGCCGATGGGGCGGGAGTGGGTGGGGGGGTTGATGGTGGGGCGGGTGATGGTGGGGCTGATGATGGTGGGGCGGGTGATGGTGGGGCCGGTGGTCGTGGTAATGGTGGAGGTGGAGGGGCCAACTGTGTGGCAGGCGTGGGAATGGCTGGTCGAGGGGCTGAGGCAGGTGGGCACGATGGGGTTATGGGGGGTGGTGGACGGGGTGTTGATAATGCCCGGGAACGTGGACGAGGGCAAGGGCATGGGCAGGCACGTGCCAGGGGTGGTGGTGGGGGTGTAGGGCGCGGAGTGGGTTTTGGTGGTGGCCAGAGTGGAGCAATGGGTGACAACGATGTTGCTGGTGGGGTTGGTGTTGACGGTCGTGGCGCTGGCCGGGGGGGATACCGGGCATTTGGTTTGTGTTAGAAGAGGGTCTTGATGGAGTTCCCCCCTGTGGACTGCTGGGTATATCTGCGGGGCGTACAGTTGCTGTTACTACCCTCAATCTCACGCAGTTGTTGTGGGGCATGTAGGGGTGTGACATAGGCCCTTGGGTCCGACGCGCCAACGCCATCATCAACAACAACCTTGACCTCTTTGCTGCCACAAAGGGAAAGCTTCTCCGGTACATCTCACTCAACCCTGCTATGGCAGAAGCCTTTGTGGGAGCAGACCCAGAGGTTCAGGCCACGTGGGCCGACTAGGGCATGGCCCATACCTTTGTTGTTAGGGTTGATAGTCCTGACCTATGTGCTGGTTTCATCATTGGCTTTTAAGTGTGTTGCATTTTTTGGTTGGTGAAGGACATGTCATATTGCAGAATGTGCCACAATGCAGCTAACTCAGCACAAGATAGGAGGGCTTATGGTAGAGGGTATTCTGCTGGCCGACGTTATGTTGAGGGTGGTGCTGAGACACCAATGCTACAATAGACTTGTGAATGCATTTTATGTTAATTTGTATTTGCTCAATGTAGATATCCTTGGTTAACCCTCAAATCCTCAACATGTTCATGAACAAAGTACGTTGTGCACTTGGCCGGCTTGTCTTCCTAATGCAAGTTGTGGAATGCGAAAGTGACATGATTGGAGTATGCATTTATGACGGCACATGAATAGAGGTTACAATCAACCCTGCATACGACGATGGGTTGCATACTCCAAGAACATGCGCCTAGCTAAATCGTCCCGAAATGCAACGGCGTCAACCTCATCACGGTGTGGAAATGGTGGCTCTTTTATGTCCTCCTGTCCTACTCTGACGACATCTGCATCCATACGGTACTCGGGCATGTATGGTTTGGGACATGCTGATTTGATGAAGATGTTGTGCAGGATGCAACAAGCAACAACCAAGTCACGTTGTAAACGCAAGGAGAACCCCTCCATGCTGTCTAATAGGCCAAACTTGTGCTTCACTTGTCCAATCACGCGCTCCACCGTCATATGAAGAGACGAGTGACGCATGTTGTACAGTTCCTCTGTAGTCTGTGGCTCCTGCTAGACATCACCGGCGGCATCTTCACGTAGATGGTATCGCACACCTCTGTACAAGGTGAAGATCTTCTTCGATAATGGGTAGCCTGCGTCGCCTAGGTAGTACTTGCCGTCGGGACAAGGAAAGCCCTTGTTCCATACGTCTATAAGAACAAGGCTGTCGTGTGCACTGCCTTGCCACCCTGGTAGGACCCATGTGATGCTCTCGTCAAAGGTGACTGCGACCATGACGTTTTGACTCTTCTGGCTTTTGTGGTTGAAGTAGCGGATTCAATGGCCTTTAGAACCCATGCCGAGATTTGGGTCCCATCAATGGCACCGATGCAATGTTCGAACCATGGCATGAAGCGGCGAGAGGGAGCAATCTTTGGCGCAACTGTGTCGTAGTCCGGCGGGGTGATGACTGATGGGTCGAGCATGAGCAATCTGTGCATGACTCTACGGAAGTGACGACCCACGGTTTCGCCAGAATGCTGGTATGCCTCAACGCGCCCATGACGACCCCTCCCGTCAACCACCATGCTGAGGAACATTGCTACGCTCTCTTCCACCGTCACAAAACGTGTTGGTTGGAGGCCTGCCACACGCATCATTTGTGTTAGAAGGTCGAATCTCCATGGGTCTATTCCTAGGACGTTGTACACTCGTCCTGCGTTGGTCTCTGATGCAAGCAGCTCCCTCGTGAAATCCCGTCGTGTAAGTGGTCTGGACAGGTAGTTTTTGCTAAGGAAGGGTAGAGCTGCGTAGATGACAAGTATGATGGCGAAGAGGATAAGCTGCTCTTCAGCAGCTTGCGGATCCATGGAGATACGTAGTGCGTGGTAGGCAGGGTATGCGACGCCAGGTGAGGCAAGCTGAGCGTGCGAGCAAAATGCATGCTCGCAGTGAAGCCCTCGCCTCATTATCGCAAGGATAGGGTTTCGTTGCCCAGGGTTCCCTCGCGACGTCGACAGCGGACTGCTTTGCCCACGTCAGATAGGTTTAGCAGCGACCGCTCAAGGACTCCGGCGAAGTCTGCATGCACACAACGGCCATCGGTTGTGTTTGTTTATGCTGTTGTCCGAAACGTTTCATTCAAAATTTCAACATCTACTTTCCAAGGTCGACATCGGACACGAGAGGCTGTCGGGCAGCCGGAAGTGGGTGGAGTTCGCGCTATCCACCTACTTCGCACGGTGGAAACCTCCAGGCACCCGGAAAGTGACGTCATTAAGGGTTTAGGGTTTCAATCTCGCCATCATACGCACAAGGTGGCGGTTTCACTCTCCTAACGTCCTTGCGAACACAGATTCTAAAAGCGGGACATTACTGCGCCGCCATAGGTTTCTCGAACCGTGTGCTAATCCAGTCGCGTTCTACGCGTTCAATTCAAAATACCTACGTTCCAGGCGTCCTTTCCGTGACGCCATAACGGAAACCATCAATTCCAGATACCTTCGCCTCGGTTAATTTCACCGCATACATGTTGATTGAGGAATTGTATTCCCACATGGTGTATGGGAGAATAATGATATCGGATTGCTGCCGTTTGACAACCGCAAATGACAAATATCGTCATATCCTGACGGGGTTACAGAGAGAAAAAGGAATTTTTAGAGAAGATTATGTGAACTATATGTATGACACTTGCGAGAAATACTTGCCGTACATTTTGGCACAATTGTGCATGAGGTAATGAGATTGAAGAAAAATCGACCAAAAAGCCTAAAACAACAATCAGAGATGTCGTCGCACAACGTCAGCGAACTTAAAACACAAATCCATCAAATCTATATCTATATCTATATCTGTATCTATATCTATGTCTATATCTATATATATATCTATATCTATATTTAAATGTACATCTATATCTATATCTATATCTATATCTATATCTAAATCTATATCTATATCTATATCTATATCTATATCTATATCAATATCGATATCGATATTGATATCGATATCGATATCCATATCTATATCTATATCTATATCTATATCTATATCTATA
Source organism: Penium margaritaceum (assembly GCA_023375785.1). Taxonomy (NCBI): domain Eukaryota; kingdom Viridiplantae; phylum Streptophyta; class Zygnematophyceae; order Desmidiales; family Peniaceae; genus Penium; species Penium margaritaceum. The sequence goes on along the minus strand of SZWC01014303.1, from coordinate 33,200 downwards.
CCTATATCTATATCTATATCTATATCTATATCTTTATCTATATCTATATCTATATCTATATCTACATCTATATCTATATCTATATCTATATCTAT
>SZWC01014303.1:3652-28247 GCA_023375785.1 Penium margaritaceum | reverse complement strand
ATATCCATATCTATATCTATATCTATATCTATATCTTTATCTATATCTATATCTATATCTATATCTACATCTATATCTATATCTATATCTATATCTATATCTATATCTATATCTATATCTATATCTATATCTATATCTATATCTATATCTATATCTATATATATATCTATATCTATATCTATATCTATATACATGTCTATATCTATATCTATATCGGGGTTCCATTATGGCGTGGTGGAATTTTAACTTATGGTTTGTGAAGATTGTTTTAAGTGGTAACGCAGGCAAATTATGAGATGTCGTATGATACTATTGGACTACTCAAGAGATCTTCTATTATATGCATATAAGTGCATTTGTTTCCAACAAACACACTCCTTTGTACACTATTAAAGAACCCTCTTCCCATTCTATGGGATGGAAGGGTTCATTACATGGACATCCCCTCATCATAATCACTTAGGGTGGTGTATTAAAGAGTAGAGCATGGGGACGCTTCCATCTTAATTAACTTCATTTCAAGGTATGTGCATACATGCACGTACAAAAGTCCAAAACATCATTGTTTGTCTAATGCCTTCCATATCTTAGTTCTCGTAATCACTGGGGGGCTCTACGAGGGGAGGTATATGGGAGTGGGGCCTTTCTCTTTACGGAAACATCGACTAAAACCCAATATACATATTTCATGGAGTTGTTTTATGGAATGTTTTTCGAGGAGATGGGGATTCTTGGGTGATGACTTCAATGTAACATTAACAAAATGGAAAATTTCAATGCATGAAAAAAATGGGAAAATCATGTTTTTCTTAGAGGAAAACTGTAATGTATGAACTATCCTTATAAATAGTAAGAATCAAAACTAGAAACATGGTCCAAGCAAGTTTGTGCCAAAACGATCAATTTTATTAATGACTAAATCTTTAGAAATGTTCAATATTTATGTAACCTTGTGGAAAGTTTACTTCAAAATGCTTCGTTGTAAAGATTTCTACATTGTGTATTTCAAGAAGATGACTTAAAATGCCTTTCTTCAAAGAATTATATGTGTCATGGGAATGAAATCCATTAGGAAATCAATTTAAACAATATGTAATGTTGTTATCAATAGCCTTAAATGACATAACATGATTCATCATGACGAAAAAGTCTTTTTCTAAGAAAAAGTTATGGTCTCAAACCAATCTGAATTCCCAAATTCTTCATAAATATTTAGCTTACATGTGATCATTTATTTTCATCCTATTAATTTCACTTCTGTCCAATCCTTTAGCATAATTGTATACCTCCCATTTCCTTATGTTGATATAATTAACTTATGACCATTCCTTGTAATCCCTTTATTGTTTTGGAGACATGATTTCTAACCAATGGGGGTGGATACACAAATATTTACCACCTTGTTCACAAAATAATCTGAGTTTCCCTTCAAAGATATTTGTGGAAGCCTCTTGATATTGTAAAAGATTGCCTTTAGCTTCGATTGATGTGGTGAACCATTAGCCAAACCAAAGTTTATGTGACTAGTAAAATGTTTTTTCTTTTACCACTCAAGTGCTTTATTTCATTTGTCAACCTCATTGAGTTCCATGATTTTGGATTTGTCTATGAGTAAGTGGAATGTTTTTCTTTAAACTTGCGATAAATGTTTTTTCAAAGGAATCTATAAGGAGTTAAAGACAATTAGTTTTTGTCCAAGTTTTCCTTTGTTGGTATTTGTTACGCTTCAAAAGATTACTTTGATGTATCTGGCCCCTTTGTGTATCGGCATGCCCTTTAGGTAACGCATGCCATTTTCCAACTCCTATAGTGACTTGGAGTAACATATTGCATGATTTTGCACGAGAACTATTCAGAATATTACAATATCCAAAATGACCAAATGTGGATCCAAGGTTGGAGAGCAACATCATTTAAAAAATGGGTTCGTTCCAAACAAGTCACATCACATGTGTACTAGGATAGATGTACTTCATGGTACCAATGGATTGAGATCTACAATCTACATTACCTTATGTTGCATAATCAACTACGATTGAGGACGGCTTTGCGAAGAATCCACTCGATGAATTAACTTGACTGTAAAGTTGAATGAAGATTATTGAAGGAAGCTTCACCAATGTTGAATCTAGATCAAAACAACATTATAGGGCTTAAATAATGTTTTATTCAAAGGCAGTTTTTTGTATGATAATCTATGAAGTGATGACAATCGCCACATGAGATGAATGTTTACCATTTAAGCAAACGACCCGACAAGACCATGTGTATACAAGGTGAAGTTCCTTGTGCACTAAAAATATGAAACATATTCGGTGTAATTACCACAACACTCTAAATCTTAAGACTTTTACTACTTGGTATCTAGTGGGCTGCCCAAGCCTAAATGTTGTTTGAGTTAGGCTTGAAGATGGTGGTTAGACATGTAGTGACATGTCAAACTAAGTGAAGGAAGCTTCATGTACTTGAAGGTAGACTATCAAAAGAAAATGGATTTGTGAGGAAGTATCCCGGTATTGGATAGTAAGCAAGTTCAGTGTTTTATTCTGGCTTTGTTAAGGCTTATTAGCAATTGATTCTATAATAATTATACGGATTATTACCACTTAAGAGCTTTTGCTTTTAATTTGTGTCAGTGGAAAGATTCATCGTGGTAGATGTTTTCTTGTTGGGCACCTAGATCAATTATACACGGAATAAAGAATCAAAAGCTTCTTCACACGAATGAAACCACCTTAATTGTGCTAAGTCTGAAAAAAGAATCTAAATGATTTCAAAGTCTATACAAGGAAGGTGAAAGGGTGGGCTCCTCTTAGTAATGTTGTTTCCAAGTGATGCATCAAACATAAGGGACATCACATATATTTTGCTAATTCATATACAACTTCTTTACATCTACTTGTTCTAAATAAATTTGAGCTTCTATATTTAGTCTTGTCTTATTTTGAATACATGCACATACCTTTGCTCTTCTTCTTACGCACTCTTTAAACATTTACTAATGATGAGTGTTTTGTCTAACTCCATTTTTCATGGTTTAATTGCAAGTTCCCTCATTCTTGAAAAAAGAAAACCATGACCACCATCATATGAATAACATTAAAATGATTCAAACTAGAACATAATGAGAATAGATAAACGTTTTGAGCTCAATCTCGTTTCCATGTCATGCTTCCATATCAAGATTGTTGTTTTCTCGATTTTTTCACAGAAATAAGAGACAAAAGTTGTATTATATTGCTAATTTATGATCACATTAATGGAACGGTAGCATTCTTGTAATTAATATAAAATAATATTTTGAATGGAAAAAAGGAACATTTGCTTTCCAACTATGGTTTTTGGAGGAATCAACGATTCATAGATAGATAGCTAGATTACATCTTCTTTGTTGAATTTTTTTGTTTTCACAAATGCCATGTTTTTTTGCATGTTAAGTTGGTGTAAGGTTGTGAATTGTAAAAATACGAAATGATAAGAATAAACTCCAACATAACCTTCTATGCCTTAAGATTGTTGTTTAAACTGCATACACAAAGCATTTTGGTTGGCTCACATTCATTTTGTGTTTAGTTTTCTGTATATTTGTGGAAGAATTTCTGCATCACGGGATTTCTGATTTCTTAAGAATGGCTTTTACATCGATCTTCTCTTACCAATGTTCATGCTGAAAGGTTGCTAAAAATATCCCAAGAATTTCATTCACATCCAGGTTCTTTAACCCCTTATATTCTTGGCCATGGAAAATTTTCTCATGTGTATGTCCATAGATTATTCTTAATTTGAATTGCACTCTCACTCATATTTTCATAAGAAATGGTTAGATTCTCCCTTTAGACATTTTTTAGATGGCGAAGGAAAATTGTTCTCATGTTGGTAGCCATGTTAAACCTTGAGAGTTAGACATCATTTCTTTGCTTTGAATGAGGAAATGTGTCGTATTTTTTCTTAGAGAGGTATCCAAGCAAAGAAAAACCATCAGTATGTCTTCGTGAATATGACGGTGAGATTACATATCTAACATGGATATGGATATGAAGGTGAAAAAGTTTTTTCCCTATTGAGGAAGGCACAAAAGGAAAGACAGTAGGGAATGTATATGCATTCACGATTTATTCTTGTAATGATAATGTGGCAAACGGGTTGAGTGAATATAACTCTACAGTTAACATCCATTTTTAGGAAAGGCAGAACAGAAAAGTATTCAGTTTATAGCCAGTCACAGAAACAAGATTAGATTTTATGATAAGGAGGAAAACGGTTGGGTGTATACATAGGGTGTTCCAGAACATCGTCGATTATTTGAGTTATATACAGGTGTTTGCTGTAATCACATACAGCCCGAAGGAGGTTGTCAAACGACTATGTGTAATGATTATGATGGCAGCCAGCAGATTAGAGAAGTGATGACATGTTTCGAAACCATCGAGTACTAATGATTACTTCAGCTTGGCGGTTTTTTTGTCGGAAGCTCAAAGCGGGTCTCGGTATGTACATTTGGCAGGTGCCGTGACGGTGTTGAATTCGTTTGCTGGCGGTTGTCTATCAAGAACACTACATTTTCTCCAATTGCAAGGTTCCTTTCGACTTATGAGATTGTCCTTCTGTGACGTTCGAATATTGTTCTCCCTTTACTGCAAAGAACTCTACATTTTCTCCAAATGCAAGGAGCCCATCAGGCCTCGCTACCTGGGCATTTATTTAAGTTCAAAATAGTGAGGGCAATGTGGGGGTCATTCGAAATTTCATCCACATGACGTTTTCGAGTGGAAACAAGAACTAGGGCAAAAGCATTGACGGAATAATAAACGCACACCAACTTTTAAAACTCTGCATACAAAGGTAATTTCATCAAGTGGTGTTGTTTTGAAAAACGTTTAATCAGAGCGCATACCAACCCCAACCATTTACATTTTCAGTCTACCTTACAAGTCATTGTCCAGACTGGACCAACTTCGGTGCTTTTGAAAACTGATTCATTATTGATATCATGGGGATATCTTTCCGTGTATGCCAACTTATTCATGAAAATGTAAGAGAAGGTGCCATTTTATGCACATGGATAAAACCTTTCGAAGAAAGTCCAACCTTTAGATGCAAAATAATTCTTTCACAATCAACAGCTCATCCCCAACCCTTCCCATGTTTCTTGTCTTGTGCACATAACATGCATCAATGCACCAAAGAGCGTCGAGAGTAAAAGACAAAAAAATGATCTAAAACTGATACAAAGTTTTTCCTCCACTGACAAACCACAAAAACTCCATTGTCACAGTAAGACCATGAACAAACCATTTAAAGCGTTTCATTTTAAGTAATTTTTTTTGGAAAAGAATGATACATAACACATCTAAATCTTAAACAACTCGTACTTATCATCCAAGCATGCGTGAAAAATGAATCTCTCTATTGTTATGTTCCTCTATACATATCTATACATGTACCCCTATCTACATCTTGTTTACATCTTAATCTAAGTATTCATATCTATATCCAAACTTCTATCTATATCTCTATCTATATCAATATATTTCTATTTCTATATCTATATCTATATGCATATCTATATCTATATCTATATCTATATCTATATCTATATCTATATCTATATCTATATCTATATCTATATCTATATCTATATCTATATCTATATCGATATCGATATCGATATAGATATAGATATAGATATCGATATCGATATCGATATAGATATAGATATAGATATCGATATCGATATCGATATAGATATAGATATAGATATCGATATCGATATCGATATAGATATAGATATAGATATCGATATCGATATCGATATAGATATAGATATAGATATCGATATCGATATCGATATAGATATAGATATAGATATCGATATCGATATCGATATAGATATAGATATAGATATCGATATCGATATCGATATAGATATAGATATAGATATCGATATCGATATCGATATAGATATAGATATAGATATCGATATCGATATCGATATAGATATAGATATAGATATCGATATCGATATCGATATAGATATAGATATAGATATCGATATCGATATCGATATAGATATAGATATAGATATCGATATCGATATCGATATAGATATAGATATAGATATCGATATCGATATCGATATAGATATAGATATAGATATCGATATCGATATCGATATAGATATAGATATAGATATCGATATCGATATCGATATAGATATAGATATAGATATCGATATCGATATCGATATAGATATAGATATAGATATCGATATCGATATCGATATAGATATAGATATAGATATCGATATCGATATCGATATAGATATAGATATAGATATCGATATCGATATCGATATAGATATAGATATAGATATCGATATCGATATCGATATCTATATCTATATCTATATCTATATCTATATCTATATCTATATCTATATCTATATCTATATCTATATCTATATCTATATCTATTTCTATATCCATATCTATATCTATATCTATATCTACATCTATATCAATGCCTATACGTGTATCTGTACCCTACACATGATTTGTGTCGGTGTCGCTCGCACCTCCTTTGTGTTGAGATTGACCAGCATGAGCAATCCAAGAGTAGTTTCAAGGGCATAAAAATCGTACACAAGTATTTGAGAGGTTTGATGTTGATGTCTTGTGCAGTGAGATGGATGGAGGGATGAATTCTTCTTATTCGCAGCCTTTGACACCAGAGCTGTTAGCTGCCCTTTATGCTTCTTGGTGATCCTTCATATTTTGAGATTGCCTATAGCTTGAGTGGAGGATTATGCAACCACCCAGGTTGTTATCCAACCACTTAGATGGTTATGCAACCACCGAAGAGGTTGTGCACCTCCTTACAACCTTCACCTAGGGGCATCCAAGGGGGAACTAAGATCAAGGCTACTTAAAGGAGTATCAAGTCACTTCATCATTATGCCTTCTATTGTGTATCGAATTAGTTGACTATCCGGCACTCAAAAGCCTTTTGTCTACATGTCCAAGTCCTGCCTCAAGCAGTAGTTCCTTATACTGTGTACAATACACATTGTCACTGGGGTTCTTTAGTGAGATAGCATCCACGTTTTGCATCTAGAAATTGGTGCACTACTTAGTTTAAATAACTACAACACTTAGTACTACTGCAAGTCGTGTTTCTTCACTTAGAGTGAGTGAGTTGTGTGGATTTGGATCCTTGTACATATCTCTTCATGTGATCTTCTTCTTTGAGAATTAGCTGAGTAGTTCTGTGTGCTATATCTTATGCTTAAGTGTGCTTACACCCATCTATGTTCAAGCGTTCTTGACATGGTATGAGAGCAGAGTAATGACCTCTGATCAACAATACACATAAGGAACGCAAGCACCATGGACGGATTGGAGGACTTCGAATGCATAAAGTAGATGGAATTAATACAATGAATGCAATATGGTCAAGAGCAGTGTAATAATATTTACACTGGCCACACAGTATGCAAAAAAATGGAACTTTACTGCCTAGAGTTTGAGGCTCAAACTACCCTACTTTATAACAAGTTAAATCTCCAAATGTAGGAAGTAAGCACGCATAGATAGAATGAAAGTATGCAATGTCAACAAGCGAAAGAGAAGCAATTTGCAACTAGGCAACAAGCAATAGTTTTAGCAAACCCTTATCTTATTTTAGGGGCTCATCCTATAGTAGTTCATCCTGCAACAGTCCATTGTATTATAGCTCAGATGACTGAAATTCGCAGCAGTCCATCGTATTACAGCTCATAAGACGGAAGTCAACCTGTTTGCACTTGCCGGAGGATTACAACTCTTGAATTTGGCTCCAAATTCTTTGGACCTTGTGAGTTTTCCTGCCATCTCCAACACTTTGCAAGGACAAAAAACTAGCATAGATAAGTTCAATGATGAAGAAATCTCCAGCTACGCATTCAAATTTCAAGTAGTAACCCATCCACACAAATAGTGGTAATTCTTTAATGCGTAGTGCAGACTACCAACCCTTGCTAGCTAACCAGACTTCCTCAAATAGTTGTGATACATGTTCTACTACGATAGGGAAAGTTATGAATACATCATCACGATGCTAGAAAACATGCACAACCTCAAATCATATCCAAAATCCTCAATACTCATGGTGGGGAACATGGTTGAATTGCAGACATCTGAGATCTCAATGCCCGTGCTCACAACAACATCGACATCACCATCAGTGATATGCTTTCTGTCTTTGGCATCCTCATGAACCTCATATCCATGAGCAAACTGATGATGAAGGGACTACTCTTCACCACAAGAGACATGAATCTTCACGTCAACAGGGTCACAGTAGATGTAATTGCGAAGGGAGACTTGCAATGCAATGGCATGATCTCACTCCAGCATAATCCTCATCGTCTCCAAAAGATGATGGCAATAGTAAACAACCTCTCACCACAAAAACTAGCAATACCGGGTTGAGGGCATCTTTGATTTGGACATATCGACGATCACTTTCTCTCACTACTTGTCTCAAACAACCTCGTTGAAGGCCTCAACATCAACAAGGATGATCAAGGTCACCCTTCGGAACCTTGTGCCAAGTAAAAGCTTGCAAGAAAATCCTTCCTTCTAGAAGAAAAACCAATGTTTCAGACAAGCTATACATGGTCCACATGGATATCAGTGGACCCTTTGCAAAATCCTCAACTAGAAACAAGTGCTTTGTGGCCTTCATGAACAATTCCAACAAGAACATCTGGACGTATCCTCTGACAAGTTGCGTCGCATTTTTAAATTGTATTTTGGGAAAAACGCATAGCCATAATCGAGATTTTGATTCTTCGCTAAGCCAATAGTCCCGAATTCACCAGCAATGACTTTGTCGCTGTATTCAAGGAGCAAGGCATCAAAGAAAAACATTAATACCCCACTCCAAAGTAGAAAATAATGGTATATTGCTACAATTATATGCTTGAGAAGCTTTTGAGACCCTTGCTATTCTCAAGACAGCTCAAACATTCATGGTAGATAGTTACACTAGAACAAGCAACGTGGATACAAATTCGACTACCAACTTTGAGTCTCCCAACAACATCTCCATACGCAGCATGGTACAACAAAAGGCTTGACATGAGCATCCTTTGCACGTTCAACCACATGGCACTCTATTTTGTTCCAAAGGAACAACGATTCATGCTTGATGAGAAGGCCTCATAGGGATCTACATCAACCAAAGTGAAACACAGAAGGGTTGAGCTCTTTATTGTGCTCAACGGTTGAAGATTCCAACTGTTGTCATAAAGAGGAAGACACTTTTCTCGAATGGTTCATTACATAGACACTCCTTACTCCGACGTTGACTAACGACCTCCCTCGAAAAACTTCCAACATCATGCAAGCCCTCGCTAGCCCTTACGCAACAAGTTAGAGGCAAGCACTAGATGCGGAATACAACACTCTAATCACCAAATGAACATGTCTAATTTCCTCTAGTGCAGCAGAAGGTTTGAGTAAATTGGGTCTTTGGTGGAAAAACCTAAGGAGACGGCAACCTTGACAAGTTTAAAGCTCGTCTTGGAGCAAATTGTTTCACGTGGTTACCTAGGAAGGAATTCTTTGAAACCTACACTCTACTGAGCCGTGACATTACAGCACAAATGATGTTCTCCCTCGTAGCTTTGAATTATTGAGAGATCTTGCAGCTTAACTTCAACAGCAAATTTCTGAACAAGGAAATGGACACAACAATCTACATGAAGCAACCAAAGGATTATGATGATGGTACAACATGAGTTTATAATCCTTTCAAAAGCCTTTACAAGTTGAAACAAGGTCCTCTCATGTACAAAAATATGAAAGATTCCTGACAACCTTTACTTAACTACTTCATCCTACGACAACTTCCTTATTCTACATCAAGACTGATCGACATCATCAATGAGTTATATGCCCTTATGTGCGTTGACAACATCCTCATTATTGGGTGTTGTAAAGACCTCACAAAACAAACAGCAAAAACAATGGCAACATTGGTTGACGTAAAAGTCATTCCAGTCGTGAGTTTCTTCCATGGAATGAACATCGATCATAATTGCGAGCCTATGATATAATCACGCCAACTTCAGTGAACAACGTGAAGATTGTTATAGCATTACAATCTACATTTACTTGCTTGGAGGTGCATCCATATCTTGGTCCAGGAAGAAAAAAACTCATGTCACTAAGAGCAGCAGCGAGGTAGAGTAGGCGGCCACCACAAAAGCAAGAAATCACCTATCTATAACCTCCTTGAAGAGGTTGGTTTTGAGCAAAAGGGACCTATGCCCCTATTTATGGATAATACAATCAGCCTTGCAAAATCAACAGAGTTCACCGGTATCATGAAATAAATCACCATTAAGGGACACCAAATGCATTTTTTAGCCCTTGATTGTACCGTCAATCTGCTCTTTATTTACGGAGAAAAGATAGTCGCGGATTATCTCGCAAAAAGGGAAAAAGCTCTCAATATCCAACAGATGTGACTTTATGAAGAAGGACCACTCACCTCCACAACGCTTTTCATGTGTTTCCGAAGCAACCCATATGTTGTGTTTAAGATCCTAAACTCATGCGTAAGACAAGCTTGCAAGCACATTGCCTCCTGCAAACTTGGGATCTCCAGACAAGATCAAGCATGACGCCTTTTACTAGAGGAATTGTTTGCTCCATCCCGAAAGAAAATTTGGCGCCCCAAAGTGAAACGACCTTAACATGCGAAAATCTCACAATGGGAGTTCAACCCACAAAAGTAGAAATCATGGCTAAAAATAGCATTCTGGGGAGAGAATACAATTTAGCCACAATTTCTGGAATTTATGGTGGATTAAGGATCTTCAATTGTGCCTCCTTGTGCCAAAAAAAAGGCATTCAAATCGTCACTAATTTGGAGATTACTATTGATCCCTAGCTCCCTCTTACCAAAAAACAGTAAAAAATACCTCTTAGGGTTGTTTTCCATGTCATTGGCGACGTATAAATTTCAGAAAAAGAGCTTGGGGTCTTATAGGTAACATCACCTACGAGCAAATGTGAAAACATTGTCGCACTTGCTCCTCAAGCAGTGCAGGACTATCCAAGCAGCATGGAGGGTTGCAGAATCCAGCACAAAAAAACAGCGATAGATCTAGCCACATCAATGAAAGTGCAATGTTACCACCCCGTAGGAGGGGGTTGTATCCTTGTAACAACGGAGGCTTTGAAAAGTGGTGCCATCGGCTGGATGTTGGAACACACCCCGCAAAGCCCCCAAGTGTTGAAGAAATTCTGACAATTAGGAAAACATGTCAGATTCATGTACTTCAACCACTATGCCACACAATTATCCATACATATCTATATCCATTTCTATGTCTGTTTATATGTCAGTGTAAATGTATACATACACAAAAATCTATATGCATATCTTAGTGTACATCTACATTGATATCTACATCAATATCTATATCTATAAGGATATCCATATCTATACCTATATCCATATTCATATGCATACATTTATCTCTACATGTACAACTATAACTGAATTCATGTCCAAATCCGTTAAATCACATGTAAGCATTTTGCCAATGTACATATATATATATATATCTAAATTTAAATTGATGTGTATATCCGTTCATAGACTAAAGTTTGGGTCATCTTTTGTAATTAAAATATATTTTATATTTATTTTCCACTAAGCGAGGGGTGAAAATGGGATGTAAATGCTTGATGTTACTTTTCTAGTTTGATTTGATGTATTTGCATATCTTTTTTGTTGGCTTCTTGTGCTGGTTCAAGTATTGAGCATGATTTGGTGGCGATGTCATTCTCTTTTGTTCCATTTTAGATGATTTTCTTATTCATGCAACACGAGTATGCAAATTCTGACTAAAACATATCAGATTCTATGTAGCCACATTTCTCCTTCTCATGACTTTCTATTTATTTGACTCAGCTCACTATGATGTATATACGATAAAAAACTAGAAGGGAAGTAGTCTTCAATATAGATGTGATTCAAGTGCAACATATTTGACACAACATATTCCTTTTTTGACATGTCTTTAATATTTTCTCCCCGAAAATGTCCCTGTCTTTGCAACAATCTACCCTAAAAATATGCTAAATTATAAGGTAAACACACAAAAGATAGGATGTATTTGCCCATCTACATAATCTATTATGTTATCTTTATCTACATCCTTATCTACATCTAACATAGGAGTGACACAAGAGATATCATCATAATGAGAAGGGATGTCGGGGGTATTACCTTTGATACAATATTAGCAGGCTCAACTAAGGCCTATGCCACAAGTTTTTCTTATCGAGCTTTATTCTACCATAGTTATGCCAGAAGTTCAACCATATGTAAGAGTACCCTTGAGGTAGTTCAAAATATGTGCTCAACCAACGAGAGCATGAAGAGTCCCATTTTAGCATTTGGAAACCACCATGATTGTAGTAACACATTCTTTCTTGTTGCAAAAAATCAAGGTCTAAAGATTCAAAGGTGATAACTTGCCACACAGGGCACACAAGTTAAAGTAGGTTACCCAAACATTCTATGACTAAGCTTATACATACTAATTTTTTACTTTTCATTCTTTCAATGCAATGAAACATTCTTTATTCTATTCTCAATGTTTGTAGAAGCATACCTTGAAACACCAAAGCTCCTCACACAACGGTAAGTCCAACTAAGCCTTGTTGTGGTTGTGCCATAGTCTAAAACATCCCTATTCCACCTCTACATAACTAATGTCCTTGAATTGCAAGACTTGTTATCAAATGTATCTGAACATCTTTTACTTCAATACATTTCACGTTGAATACATCATCACACATCATGACAAAACAAAAGTTATTTTTTGTATCACTCAATATAATGACTTGAATAAACATTTTGTTATCAATCCTTTGATTTATTTTTCAGAATTCATGGAATTCAATGATTCAGATCATTGCTCAAAGATGGTCTTAGTGATCTTGAATCTTTTGCATATGATTCTTGCAAACATGAGTCCCATGTATAAGGTAAAAGAAAGACTTGGACTCCTTCATCTCTTATTCAAAATGACGATCATCGCATTTCTTGTCTCTCAACTAGAAAACTACATTATCATGAAGTATTAAGTAATAATGTTAGAAAGTGTGTGAATAGGATGTCTTGCCCCACTGACCCTTTCCTACTTACCATTGGAGTACATCGTTTCACTCTATCATAACTTGAAAATGCCAAAAATAGATGGTGATTCTAGTTGTTCTTGGAATGATTCTTAAGGGGATCCTTATATTTTATTTGAAGAAAACAAAGTTTCATAACCCACTTTATGTTCTTATTAGAACCAATCATCATTTTTGTCTTAAATCTCACAAAAATCTTTAACTCTTCGTTTTTTAATTTTTTACAGTGGAAATCCTTGCAATGTCGGTGAGCATATGGATTCTTTGCCAAGTTTTGTTTTGGGTCAAATCTATCATCGAGGAGAACGTTTGAGGACAAGAGCAACTCAAAAAATGTGATGCAAGTGTTGGGTGCTTGATACAACAGAAAGGCATACTTTGACCTTTTTAAAGAAAGCAACAAAGGTTTTGGATGGCAACAGTTTTATGGTATGCATACGGATTGGATGGAAATGCCGCAAAGGAGTCAATTTGCATTTACCGTTTGATTTTTTGCTTATCAATCAAACCCAACCATGATGACCATGAGTGTTTTAGTTCTCAAATTCACATGAGAGAATCTAAAATTGGTCTCATTTTTCAATGCAAGGAGATGGCTGGTTTTTCCCTCTACACCCTCACAAGCAACGGTTAGCTGGTATCTAGAAACGTGCATGCCACCAGCCAGTTGGCAACTAGCCAACTATTTTGTGGGCAGTGATTCATTTGACTAGGTTTCCACTCGATGGCTAGCCTCACGCATCGATGAAGCTACCAGATCAATTGGTGTCCGAGGAGCCACCAGGCCTTGTGAGCAAGGCTTAGCCTTCACCCCTCTCCTTGTTGGTTGAGGCAAGACATACACCAGGAGGGAGTAAGCGAGTGAGAGGACAAGCAACTTGCATAAGACTGGGCTGAAAAACATCTCTTATGCCTTGCATGCCAAAATTTTGCAAGTAAGCATTGAAAAATGGAAGTGGTGAACTAACACAATCATGAAAATGTTCTCTCTTCAACTCGTATCAAGTCACAAGTTCAAGGTTTCAACCCCTTGCTGTGGTCTCACCACAAGGAAGTGAGGATTGAATAAGAAATGAGCCTCTGTAATATTGAAATATTTGAGTCGTCACGCTCGTTGATGACGATTTCTCCTCAGGATTGCGAGGGGACAAATCCCTCATGCACAATGAGATCCCCATTCTGTAAACTCCAATAATGACATTGAGAAGGAGTAAGAGCTACAACTTGTAACAATTATTTTGAAAGCAAACGCCCCTTGGTTTCAAATGTGTAATGGTTTTGACGACTACAATAGATATGTAACGCCATGAGCAGCTATGGTAGTGGTAAAAACACTAAAGAGGGGGATACACTCAAAACTAATTTTTCTTAGCATCTTTGATTGTATTGGAAAGCTCTTGAGGGGTTGTAGTCTTTTTTGCAGCTCGTTCATGCTACATTCACTCGCTCAGGGGCTAGGTGATTTTGTTTTTGCACTGGGTTGGGAGTGGCCACCTCAATAGCCACCATTTTACCCTTATCTTCAAGGTTCCCTCTCCTCCTCTTCAACAAAAACATTCTGGCGATACTATTTATAAAGACAAGGGACTTTCATGTCCTGATAGAGAGATAAAAAGAGGAAGGCAGCACTTCGAGAGTTTTTGGTGGCCGTACCATTACCATGAAGCACAAGGAGGGCACCTCCAAGGAGGCACACTTTGTACCAAGAGAATGCAAGAAGAGGCCAAGGAAGACTAGAAGTGATAAAGTAGAAGTACAAGACAAGACTAGTGATGAAAGAGTTATTGGAAGGTGCAAAAGCTTGGTAAGAGTTGATCCCACCTTCTCCTGACATTTTTTGAGTGGTGCTTAAATGTTCTATAGTTTGTGATCTTGCTGTTTTGGTGCAATTCTAGGGTTTCTTACATTTCCTACTGTCATGAGTCACTTCTTAAGATTTTGCTTAGAATCTACGTGATTTTGCTTATCGTGGGAACAAAGAAGACATTTATGCCTAATCACCTCAAATCCACACACTAAATAACGTGTGTATAACGCTACAAAATATGGTGAGGATCCTTCTTCAAAACTAACCAAGACTATCCACAATGTATCCCAGAAACGTCTAGTTGAAATCAAGTTCACAATTAGTTTTGTGTACATCACCACAAGACTTTCATTGAACTTTCTTGAGAAATACATGATTTGAAAACATTCTGAAGTTAAACATTCTCCAGTCATTTTGTAACTTCAAATGAAGGTGAATACATTCACATTGTTGCCTATGATGTTCTTTTTTAGACCTCATGTTATGTTTGTATTTCTTTCTTTAACGCTGAATCATACTCGATAATGGGAAAGCTGTACTCGTGATACTTAATCGCACAAAAGGTCACCTTGTTGGTTTGGCATCGATTGAGCGGTTCCCACATGCCCCCCCCTTCCCCGCATGAGGTCCACATGAATATCAAGGCTGAATTGGGGAGTGCTCTGGCGTTTGGTTGAATGAACACACTTATGTGTCAATGCACTTGTGTACATTTTTCTTTATTTGCACGATATACCCCCCAATACAACCCCCCAATACANATCGCACAAAAGGTCACCTTGTTGGTTTGGCATCGATTGAGCGGTTCTTACATGCCCCCCCCCCCCTTCCCCGTACGAGGTCCACATGAATATCAAGGCTGAATTGGGGAGTGCTCTGGCGTTTGGTTGAATGAACACACTTATGTGTCAATGCACTTGTGTACATTTTTCTTTATTTGCACGATACACCCCCCAATACAACCCCCCAATACACTATGGGAGTTGGGGGGGGGGTGGGAACCTCTCATCCAGAGGAAAGTTTGTCAGATCGTAAGGTTCAGAGAGAAAAATTTAGGATTTAGACTTTGAACGCTTTTGCCAACCGTTGGATGAGTCTAATCAAGGATCTACATCAGTTCCATTACTGTTGACATAAAATCATATGTGTGATGTCACGATTGTCTACCTAAGAGAAAAACCAATTAACTAATCACATTCAGTTTTAAATATTGAAATGAGACTTTGTCTTCTCCCCCCCTTCAATATCAAAGTGTATTGTGGGGGTGAATTGGGTAGAGTATCTGGAGGGGGGCCGCACAAAAACAAAACTGTACAAATACACAAGTGTATTTTGTTTAACTAGCTTGCCATTCACTCCCCAATATAGACACCGAATACACACGTGAGGTTTTGTGAGGGATGGAGAAAGGGCGCAGATCCGATGGGGGATCAGTTGGTTTGCTTGCACGATGCAAATAGACTATTCTATTTGCGATTACAATAGTTTTTGTCAACCATCGGATTCCATCTATTGACGATTTTAATCAGATACACAAGTGTATTGTTTGGGTTGTTTACCAGCAACACTTTCCGATACACTTTCCAGATACATTTTGTAATTTGGGGGGGGGGGCTCGCCTCCCCCCCCCCAACCCCNCTTCAATATCAAAGTGTATTGTGGGGGTGAATTGGGTAGTATATTTGGAGGGGGGCCGCACAAAAACAAAACTGTACAAATACACAAGTGTATTTTGTTTAACTAGCTTGCCATTCACTCCCCGATATAGTCATCCAATACACACGTGAGGTTTGGTGAAGGATGGGGGAAGGGCGCAGATCCGATGGGGGATCAGTTGGTTTGCTTGCACGATGCAAACAGACTATTCTATTTGCGATTACAATAGTTTTTGTCAACCATCGGATTCCATCTATTGACGATTTTAATCAGATACACAAGTGTATTGTTTGGGTTGTTTACCAGCAACACTTTCCGATACACTTTCCAGATACATTTTGTAATTTGGGGGGGGGGGCTCGCCTCCCCCCCCCCAACCCCTCCCCCTGAAGACGAAGTGTATTATTTTCGTCTATTGGGAAGTGTACTTGAATTATGGCCAAATGAATACAATAGCGTATCCATACACTTGGGTATAATCATGAATGGGCTTACAATACACAGCCAAATACACTACCCCGATACACTCCTGTATATTGGAAGGAGGGGATGGGACGTCTAACCGGGGTGCTCTTGTGTCAATTGTAACTTGCTTATTGTGCATAATGCTCGTATAATACGTCCATTGATTGACTTGGATCAGCTTTCATGATCCCTTAAAGCTTTATTTACAAAGAAGGCATATGTGTTTGGGTGAGGAGTCGTCCAGCAAACCCACCCCCCAACCCCCTGCAAGTTGAGAATGTATTGGGGGGGGAAGTGTATCTTGTAGTGTATATGGCGGGGGTTGGTTCTGATGCATTCGTGTATTTTTACACTTCACGACACAACCCGTCAATACTCTCGCGACGATTGAGGGGGGGTGGAGTTGATAATGAAATACACAAGTGTACACATTTCCAAATCTCCACGGTACACTCCTCAATACATTTCCCCGATACACTTGCACCTGGAGGGGGACATCAAGCAAATAACAACAACGGCCCTCGCAAATTCAATACATGTTCCGATGCTTTGTAGTTATTCATCTCTCTCATTAGCCATCTTTCAAGCCAATGCTGCATATGACAAGTATGACCCTAAGGACGTTTAAGTACAGAACGAGGCCCAATGGAAAACAAGTTTGTAAATTTTTTCATAAACATAATGGGATTGATTTAACTATATGAAATGCATTTGAATCATAAATGAAAAAATTACTAAATTTGTTCACTATGAATACAGTGATGTAACAAGTGCATGAACACCTATAAACTTCCTGGAAGTGAATATAACGGAAAATTAGTATACATATGTTATTAAGCTTATAAAAATGGGTTGATTAACCATAACACATAGAATAATAGTAATTTTTTTTCAACGTGATTTTGCTAAATTCTGTAACCAAAAAAGATAGAAATGAAGTGTATGATTACCTCACGAATCGTGAATGAAAGTTCTTTACAAGTCGCGACTATTCCACGAGTTTGTGGGGTGATTCTCACAAAAATTCTTGTGTGCTTGTCGCAAGGGGGACGCAATGGCAAGAATTGGATCATCTCACACCAATAAGCATAAGGTGGTAACAGCCTCAGCACATGCTCTTGGGAGACTACAAGTTTGAGGATGTCAATGCTTTTTGGTTCAACTAAAAAAAGTGCAGGATGTCATGAGGGTGGACACACCACAAGTGATGACATCTCTTTTCACAGAGTGATTAGAAATAAATCAAGTCTCACCAGCTAGGTTTCCACCAAAATGACACATGGGGAGCACGATTATATTGTAATTAGAGGTGTCTCATCCATTTAGACCTTTGTACCAACTTTGTTCGGCAAACAACTGAGAGGTTGAATGCTTAATCAAGGAGTACCTTATAAGGGGGTAGATCAAGCAAAGTAGCTTGTAGCATAGTTTTCCCATCCTTTTTAAGAATAAAAAAGATGGCGGTTTATGCCTTTGCATGGACTACATAGTGCTCAACAAGCCGATAGTGAAAACATCATTCCCCTTATTGTAGATGGACGACTTGATTGACCAAATCCAAGGGGGAAAGTCTTTCTGGACTTTGATTTCTCTTAAGGGTATCAACAAATGTGCATTCTAGAAGATGATGTTCTTAAATCTGTGTTTCAAACGCACATGGGACACTATTCATTCCACAATTTATGCTTGTGTGTAATGAACACCCTAACAACATTTGAAGGAGAAATGAACTGAAAATATACCCAAAAGCTGGGCTAGTTTGTCTTAGCTTATGTGGAAGACATCCTGGTGTTTATCCAAATCCATGAGATAGCACATAAAACATATACACAAGGCCCTTGCAAACCTTTTGAAACAAAATTCCTATAGAATATCAAGCAAGTACAAGTTCCACAAGTTGAGCTTGAGTACCTTGGACACATACTCAACAAGGACAATATGTGTGTTTATCCACAAAATGTCTTACCTGTCATGGACTGGCCACACCGAAGAAATCGTGCGCAGATTTTGTCTTTCCTTGCATTTTCAACTACTTTTGTTGGTTAATGCAAGCTTATTCAACCTTGGTAGTGTCACTAACCACGCTCACACAAAACAATGTGCACTGGGAATAAACTTCTCAGTATGAGATTACATTTCGTAAAGTCAAAGAGCTTCAATCCAAAGCGCCTGCCTTAGCTCATCCCAGACATTTGCAACCTTGGGAGGTAATACGTGATGCGTTGGTAGTAGGCATTAAAGCAGTCCTTGTGTAGTATGGTGAACCAGTTGTGAATGAGAGACAGAAGCTTATCCTTGCCAAGAAACGTTATAGATCGAAGGATTAAGAGTTTTTTTGGTCCATGCTTTCAAGATGTGGTGTTGGTACCTGAAGGGCGCTAAACGGGGTTTGACGGTCATGACTGTTCACAACCCATTGGTGTTTTTCCGAATGCAACCAAACCTATTAAGATAACATGTAGGTTAGAGTGAATTATCAGGTGGACTCTTCTTCACATGGGAATATTGGCGTAGATCCATCTGCGTGGCTGGTTCACTAAGCAGCGAGCCTGTGGAAATCCAAGTAAATACTGAGGTCAATGGGTACTCTATGGCCATTGTGACTTCAATAGTGCAAGTATTATATCCCCTTACATATGTAGCGTATAAAACGTTTCCAACATGATCCGGATGGGATATTGTGTGGATTCTTGGTTTTAAGTCTCTTAAAAACATTGTTGGCAAAGACTGAGGAGACCTTGGAGCAAAGATTATGTGCTAGTTCCACGAACCACTTGTTGCAGGTAATGTGAGAACTTGAAGGAATAAAGAGGAAGCCTTAGACCACCAATGGTAGCCATGATGGAGTGTTGATGTCCTTAAGTATAGGATGACATGCAATCAATGTCTTAGGAATAAGGTTGGTAAGACAAATTTTGTTATACTCTGCCAACAGCTTCCCAATCTTTAGACTCCATCGGAATGCATAAGCATGGTTTTCAAAACTGTTCTTCTAGAAAACACTCGAGGCCTCAATAAAGTACTCATGAGTCTGGATTGTTTGAAAAATTTTACACACTTCATTCCTACAACCACTGATGTGGACATAGAGAAGACGATTGGTCCCTTCTTTGAGGTTGTTGCAAATAAATTCAGTTTGCATTATCTCCAAATGAGATACAAAAATTGCTAATATGTTTTGCCAAAAGATGCAAAAGTACTTTGAGACTGAGTTGCACATGTTGGCTCGATTTTACCCTCAAAGTGATGGACAAAGGGAGTGAATGAATTACACTATGGAGCTGATGCTTGGACTTGGAAATTTTCTGGAAGGATAGACAGAAATTCCAAGCACTAGAGATGTTTGCGATCGACAACTCGGTGAACGATTTTACAAAATTCTCATCGTTTGTGTTGAATAGTGGTCCGAATCAATTGGTGCCCTCTTCCTTGGTGATGAGTGACATTACCGAAGAACAGATTCCTTCTGCTCAAACCTTTTGCCGAGCAGGGACACTTTGTGCTATAAGAGTAAAAGGGTCACCTTCAAGCTGCTCGGGAACAAAATATGCATATGTTAAGAAAATGTGCTGTGAGGTCTCATTTGAAATTGGCAAAAAAGTGTTTCTTATCACTAAGAACCTTTGGATGTGGTCATTAGGGGCGTGAAAACTTCTACCAAAGTGGATTGGGTTGTTTTCCATTGTGGGAAGTATCGGGCAAGTGACATAGTGATTGCTCCTTCTGCTGAGGATGAAGTTAAATGACATGTTTTTATGTGAGGTTGTTAGCTTCATTCAAGACAAACGGATTCATTCAACCACCACTAGTAGTCCTCACTATTGACGGCCAATATGAGGTCACTCGCGCAAAGCAGTAGCAAGAGCGTACACTCTAGTCACGTATTGGTAGGGAATACCTCGTTCATTGGGACGGTTGTGGATGTAAACATAACTCATTAGAGCCCAAGTACCAGTTTTCCCTAAGGGTGGTCAACTAGTTCTGGAGCAAGCTTACAACTCGCAGAGATCCATACTTGTTAGGAGGCAAAACCTGAATGTGGATAAGCAAAAAAATATTCACGTTGGGTGGAATCCTCCCTTAAAGTTGCAGCATGAGTGGGGGAGATTGCTTGGTGTGTTAACAGACAAGTTGCAACTAAGGTGTGAGTGCCTTGCGTGCGTTCATGGCTAAGGTGGTGATTGGTGATTTTTAGTTTTTCTTTCACAATGTTCAAGCTTCTGTGCCCAATACTTCTACGTGCTATTCATGAACCATGACAATTCATAACAAGTGGAGAGGATTGTAGCATGAGGGCCGGTTTGGCCCTTCTTGCGCTTGCAACGAGCAAGGGCTAGCTTGCGGCCATCACTTGTGAGCGAGGGCTTGCTGGTGTCCAGCAATGTACCGGCCACCTACGAGCTGGGAACTGACCGGCTAGGTGGTTGGTCGCCAGTCATGTGAGCGGCTGGCCACCTACCGTCGAGCCCCAACCACAGATAGAGGTTGGGGCTTGATAA
This sequence comes from Penium margaritaceum, assembly GCA_023375785.1. Classification (NCBI taxonomy): domain Eukaryota; kingdom Viridiplantae; phylum Streptophyta; class Zygnematophyceae; order Desmidiales; family Peniaceae; genus Penium; species Penium margaritaceum. The sequence continues at coordinate 6,621 of SZWC01014303.1, read as the reverse complement.
GTGGCCAAGAGGCCACTAGGCCTCTCGAGCAAGGCCGGTGGCCCTGCACCCTTGTCCTTGCCCCTGCCTCCTTGCAGGTTGAGTCGATATGAGTAAGGGGATGGTTCAAGCAAGAGAGAGGGCAAGCAAATGGCAAAAAAGGGCAAACAATTGTCTAGAGTGCATTGCACACGATAGTTTTGCTCCATCGCGTAAAAACTTGAATGTATGACTTAACACGTCTTAGATAGATTGCACCGAAACTCGTGTGAAATCACAAGTTTGAGGTATGAAATTCTTGTTTGGATTTTGGAACAAGGGGGTGAGATTTAAAATGAAAACGGGCCTGTGGAGACACGAAACATTCTAGTCTCCCTGCTCACCGTCGTTGATGACGATGTATCCTTAGTATTAGGAGCTGAAAAGACACGTCACACAAATCAAGATTGTCATGTTACAAACTTTGATGATGACATTGAGCAGGAGCTAGAGCTATGACTCGTTACATTAAAACAGCATGCAAAAATGGCATTCCCTTTACGAGTAAGAAAAAGTGTTCCATACCTTAAGGTAGCATGCTTATGTGGCGCCCTTCGAAAGCAAGCATGCAAATATGGACCCTACAAAAGCCCTCACACTAACTTTCCAAAAACATAACACCATAACATAGGTTATTTCATATCATTTGGCAATTATTGCCTTTGATCGATGGTGTTTATGTATTCTCATTCAAATTTTTCTCAATAAGAAGTGGCATTTCTCTTAACTTATCGTTTTGCACGAAGGTTTCCTTCGGTTTGACAGGATCTTAACCTACGTCTTCAATCCATTTCCTTGTGTCGAAGATTTTCCCCCTCCTATTAAATAACAACTTCCTTGAAGTGTTTTTGTTCTGTTTTTCTACAAATTGAATTCCTTGTGTTTAAGTTATACTTTCCCTTTTTGGATTGACTGGTCGTCACCTTTAGGATCAAAAGAAAGAAAAGTATAATTTCAATATATCACTTTTGTTGGTCGTTAGGATTGTTAATGACTTCATCGTAATGTTGAGAAATGGAATGGCGTAGCCATGCATGAGGGTCCTCGACAAATAGAAACAAATTCCGCGTAAGAAAATGTTCTCCGTAAACGCTTTGTTTTCTTATTGATATATGATTTGGATGATAAAATGGACAGACCACTTCTCAGCTTCAAAGTCTTGTGGATGCAGATTATGGTGGGTTGCTATTATTGTATTATGCTTAGCAGGGGACCATTTTATAGGGTGCATTATTTGCTTGCTACCTTACAAGGGGTCCATATTTGCCTTCTCTCATCGGGAGGGAGACACATGTGCGTTCTTCCTTTGAGGAGGAAATTGTTGCACCATTTTTCAGTGCTACTTTTGAGAGGGCTTTTTTATTGCATTTTTCTCGAAGTTTACTTCGATGCTGCTTTCGGGGCTTGTCTTCAGTTTCCTACCGTTTGTTGAATGCACTTCAGCGATTGAGCGGAAAACAATGAAAACGAAGCCAAAGAGTGAAAAAACCACCGCATACACGTCAGAAATTTTGCATCCCTCTACACCAGCCCAACAAACCACTCGCACGACATTGTTCCCTTGTGGTGACATCCATACCACCCCAAACAATTCGAACAACGACCAGCCTCACACATAATCATCGGATTGTGTGGCCGAGTGCGCACGGAGCAACGTAGCTCTTCGTCCTCGAGAGCCACGAAGACGTATGCGACGTCCGAATGCGCCACATGTGTGCCCACTGTGTCCGTTCCTTTGCGCTAGGAATGATATCTTTGGATTATGGACAGCGGCGCAGGCCACAATATCGGACTTCCCACTGGGATACTGCCTTTCTCCTGTGCCATTTTCTTGGAAAGGACGAGGACGCCGCAATCTGGAGATTACAGCCATGGCTGCCGTTTTGTCGTTTAGGCGAGGGGGCATTGTTCGCACCTCAACCATGTACGGAATGCGCGTCGGCCTCCCCAAGGGCAAGGCCGCGTCGACCTATGCGTGGCGCACGATCGCACAACCGCTGTGGGCCCGCAGATGCCTCAGGCAGCCCGGAGCGGTGCGAAGGGCTTACTGTAGGGCCCGCAGACGCCTTCTTGGCTGAAGCTAGTGGCGCCCGCATGTTCACTGCCGAGACCTTGGCCTCCTTCCATCCATCTATGGGCCGTTCTCCTGCTCGGAGGTAGGAGTTTAGAGGTGAGGCTTTTCGCGGGAAGTGGCTCGGCAAGCTGACATGGCGGCAGTCAACGCTGACGTGTGCTTCGGCACACGGGGTTGACACGCGCTTTTAGGTTTGCCGCCGTAAAGCGTCTGTAGCGAAGGTGGTGGAAGTGGTGGAGTACGGATTTTGTACGGTTTTGGCCTCCGGAGGTGACTATATTGACAACTTTTCGCGAACCCCCCCCAGATTGCTGACTTCCGAAGCCAAAGTATCCATTTTTTGGGTTTAAAATTTTAAACGCTTGCCGAGCCTAGCTCTGCGGAGGTCGTCAGCCTTCACGCAGGGGAATAGAAAAAGTGTATTTTTCCTGCTTCCCTGTTTGAATTTGCAAGTTTGAATTTCGACGCCCGAGTCGCATACAAACCCCTGGACACCATCTCGAGGCGCCTTCCGTCGGGCGTCGCTGCATGCGTGGTACTTGTAGGGCTCCTCGCACTTCATGTAGGCACGCCCACTGTGTCCAACAGCCCTCAGCACTCGCCCTTACCAGCAGACGTGGCCACCAGCCAGCACACCATGGAGCACCAGTTGTACGCCAACTCTGTCTCCATCACCGGCCCTTCCCCCAACGCGCAGGTTCCCGACCTGTCCGAGTCGCAAACCGAGCCGTTCGGTGATTACCGCACGTGGGAAGAAAGCCGTCGGGCTGCTCGTTGGGACGCTCGCGCCTCTGCGGCAACTACTCGTAGTTGGCGCCGCATCCTACGTGGGGAGGAGAACATCGACGATCCCCGTCACAATGACACGGGGTTCAAC
>SZWC01014302.1:40541-62770 GCA_023375785.1 Penium margaritaceum | reverse complement strand
GTTCTAGTGCCAAAGTGTGACGCTCTAGTGCCAAAGTGTGACGCTCTAGTGACAAAGTGTGACATTCTAGTGCCAAAGTTTGACGCTCTAGTGCAAAAGTGTGAAGCTATAGTGCCAAAGTGTGAAGCTCCAGTGCCAGAGTGTGACCCTCTAGTACCAAAGTGTGAAGTTCTAGTGCCGAAGTGTGGTTCTCTAGTGCCAAAGTGTGACGCTCTAGAGCCAAAGTGTAAAGCTCTAGTGCCAAAGTATGATGCTCTAGAGCTTCACACTTTGGCACTACAGCGTAACACTTTGGCACTAGAGAGTCACACTTTGGTACTAGAGCGTCACAATTTGGCACTAAAGCATCACACTTTGGCACTAGAGCTCCACAACTTGGCACTAGAGTGTAACACGTTGGTACTAGAGCGTCACACTTTGGTACTAGAGCTTCACACTTTGGCACTAGAGCGTCACACTATGGCACTTAAATTGCCAATATCTGGTTTGGAATGCGGCCTTCTTGATGCCCTCATTAGATACATGTACTTGATGATAAAAAGATGTAAGTTTTGGTGAAAATTCTTGTTCTTTGGAGTTGGTCAAGAAGTTCATTGTGGAAGGGGATAGCGGTTCTTGGTGGTAATTCCGTTCAACGATCTGTATTCTACGCATATTTGCATCCTCCCATTTTTCTAATTCACAAAAAGTAGTAATGCACCATAGGGTGAAGCGGATGGCGTGATGAACTCCTGACCGAGCACCTCATCTAGTTGTGTTTTGAGCTCGGTCAGCTCATGGTCCCGCATCTGATAGGTCCCCTTTGACCGACAGCCCACTACTCGTCTTCAGTTACATTCAATGATTGATGCTCTGCTGTGGGAAGAGCGCTCGAGGTAGTTTGTCGGAAAAAAAACCTATGTAGACTCCTCGATGAGAGATGCAAAGTCCTCGAGAATAACTTCAAATTTCTCAGGTGTCAAAGCCGATGAGGTTGATGTTGTCGCTTTACTGTAATGATCTCCTCTACGAGGTATGGTTAATCGAGGGCTTTTTATGCACGGCACATTTAGTGAACTAGGTGCCTACTATTAGGAAAATTCCATGAAGTTGTCTAGAGAGGTAGTCATATTCAGTTCACTTGGAAAGCTGTGTTTATGATACTTGTGCCTTGGGAAGTTAATGTAACTATTTAGCTAGGGATAAAAATAACATGATATTCCGGTGTTGATGTATAGTAGACATGTACATGTCTTCATAATTTCTGATTAGTTACCTTCGTACAGTGGGTGTTTACTTTCAGAACTGTAGGGTACAAAACAAAGAAGCTTCAGAGCGAGCAAATATCCGCAATTGTTGCAGTGTTTCTTCCTCGTCGGTATCTCCCCCCCCCCCCCCCCCCCCCCCCCCCCAGAAGCAACGAGTGTATTGGGGTTGTGTAGCTGGGTTGTGTATTGCACAACCATTACTTGAATACACTAAGTGTACTAATACACTTAGTGTATTTTTCACATGTCCGTCAGATACACACATAATATACACTCTCCTAATACAATTTAGCTGTTTGGGGAGGGGGGGGGAGGGGGAGGAACATGGGAGCCGGAGATCCCCCGCCTCCCAAAGGGTAAAGTGTCTTGGGGGAGTGTCTATGGTAAGTGTATCTGACTGACACGTGAAAGATACACAAAGTGTATTTTGAGAAGATGTCAAAAAACACTCGTCGACTGTCGATCTTTGACGATCGACGACTGATGATGTATGATTCGATCATCTATACATGGATGACAATCAAAGATCGATGACCGCCCACTAGTTGATGACATCCATATGTGCAGAAACCATATTGCACATTGGTAACCACATAGTCTACCCATCTCCCCCCCCCCCCCCCCATCTCCCCCAGACGTGACGAGCGTATTGGGGTTGTGTAGCTGAGTTGTGTATTGCACAACCGTTACTTGAATACACTAAGTGTACTATACACTTAGTGTAACTTTCATGTGTCCGGCAGATACACTTACCATAGACACTTCCCCAATACACTTTACCCGTTGGAAGGGGGGGCAACATGGGAGCCAGAGATCCCCCCTCCCCCCCAAAAGGGTAATGTGTACTGGGGGGGGGAGTCCCTATGGTAAGTGTATCTGATGCACACATGAAAAAGACACAAAGTATTTTTTGAGAAGATGTAAAAAAAACTCATCGACCGTCAATCTATGACGATCAATGATCGACGATGTACGATTCGATCGTCTACACACAGATGACGATCGACGATCGACGACCGCTGACTATTTAATGACATCCATATGTGCGGAAGTCATATTGCATATTGGTTTCCACATAGTCGGGACCCCATCTCCCCCCCCCCCCCCCCCCCAGAAGCAACGAGTGTATTGGGGTTGTGTAGCTCGGTTGTGTATTGCACAACTGTTACTTGAATACACTAAGTATGCTAAACACTATGTGTATTTTTCACAAGGTCATCAGATACAGTTACCATAGACACTCCCTCGATACACATCACTCTTTGGGGGGGGGGGGGGAGCAACATGGGAGCCGGAGATCTCTCCTCCCCCCCCCAAAAGGGTAGAGTGTATCAGGGGAGTGTCTATGGTAAGTGTATCTGACAGACACAACGTTTTCCCCAAAAATACACAAAATGTATTCGGAGGCAATTTTGGGGAAAACGTCGTCGACCACCGATCCATGACAATCGACGATCGAAAATCAATGATATCGATCGTCACCACACATATGACAATCGAAAAAAGGTTTGCAAGGGATGTGAGTGGGGGATACAATGCCCCCCTTTGCGACAGAAGGGAACCTGTAGGGCCGCAGGAGCCCGAGAAAGAGAAAAAATAAAACCCTGAACCCTGGAAGTAACACGGTGTCGATTGTGTTTCTGCCTAGTTCCGCGTCCAGGAATAGGCGTTCTGATTATTTACAGTTGTAGCATTTTTAACGTCTAAGGAAAAATGTACGTCTCTTTAAAGGAACTGTAAATGGAGTTGTAGAAAAGAAAAGCAAGGTTTTTGTCGAGTTTTTACATTTTGATTACCAGCCTTCCAAGAACTTTTGCATGTTAAGGCATACAAATACATGCGAATATGTATGAACATATGCAGTAAAGTGAGTTGTAACATAACTTCCACAAAGGTACCATGAAATTTCCAAAGGCTTACATTTGACATGTACACTGCATGAAGAGTGTGACTTTCAGAGGTGATTGACCATAAATGGTCTTTCCGTGGACTAGCCATGCTTATGCTCTGTGTCAGAGACAATTCTTGGCCAAATTCAGTGATATTGACTGTGTGAATCATCTTACAACTGCTAGAAATTCCTCTAATGCTTCCTCTTCTGCAGCTTCCTGTAACCGCCACTACGTCGCTGCTCTAATCTACCTATAAATTGTATCGGTGTAATACTCCACTCTATCTGTGGAGTTGTTTCTTGCCATCGTATAAGTCCTTCAGACCATTACGTCGTGCATATTTTCTATTTACAATAAGAGTAGTCCGCAAATTCCAAGGATGTACAATTGTCCGCTGACGGTTTTTTCTTTTGAATGCCTTTGGTTTGGTATGAAAACCAAGCCTTTGAACCATGTCACTGCCGATAGAAGTGTGAGAACCTTCTTCATTTATCAGTGTCAGTACCTTAATGTAACTCTTGCAATCCCTATGCTGTTCTCATAGCAATATTGTTGGTTGGTCTTCCTCAAACCCCTCATTGAACTTTACGATCCCAGGAACCTCTGTCTTTGGCGACGTGAGCTGTTTGGATGGGTAATCTGCCGGTGCAGATTTCTCCGCCCGAAAATAAGGTTATCCGTCTACTCCTGTCATTTGATTTTTCTTGACTCCTCAACTTTTCTCTATAGCTTGCTGTTGCTGCTTCCAATAGCCGCATGACCCAGCTTCATACAATTCCAGCACAGCCATTGGTATTGCTGATTGACAATGTTGATCTCCATCATAGGTTGAGTGCGACTTTCTGCCACCATGATATGGATTGTGACCTTGGTGTCTTCAGCAGTTGGATTCATACATCGCATTGTTGTAGTCGGCGCTATCAATGCCTTCAGCTAATGTGATCATTCTTGGAAGGTTGTCTTGGATGCCAAGTATTGTAATTGCTCTTCGGGTCTTGTACTTGAAGCCACTATAGTAAACATAGAGTCTGTTGAAAACGAGGTCACTGGCGGTGATGAATTTTTTTAAACACCGTGTATACTGTACCATTCTTTTCTGTTGACGCAAGCATTGGAATGTGTGCCAGACTTCCCCTTAATTTTCTCAAAGCGCGGAAACTTGGCACGCAAAAATTCCCTCCAATCCGGTGGAGTCAATGATTTGTGCCACATCAGGCTGATCTGTTCAAGAGGTAGAATGCTTGTGGTCGACAATGTGAGACTGGTTGTGTGAGCCTTTGATCCAGCTCCGCAGGTCCCCTATTGTTGTTGGATGATCTTCAGATCCAATCACAAACTCAGTGCTGTGAAAGACAAAAGTGAGGCTGCGAGATCAATTTTGTTCTTGTCATTGCCAACATCAGCAGCTGTGATTTACACCTACAAAATTTTCAGGTACGTCCAGACCGTTGGTCCTTCACAATTTGCAGGATCAAATTGTTTCAAAAGTGTTGGTAGAATTTGGGGTTTACTCACAAGTTGGCTATTTTTCTAAGTGAGCACTAGTCGCACGTGCATTTTGAAGCTCCTCCATTGCCAGGGTGAGTTGTTGGAGCAGATGGGTGTTCAGACTCTCAAGTTCCCACAGCTTCTGATGAATGTTTTTATTCATGAGAGCATGTTGGCCGGTGCCTTTTATTGTGCCAGGTGTCATCTTCATGGGCATTATTGGAGGCAAAGGGTTTGCAGAGCTCAAGGGCTCTGTCATTGGATGAGCCGTTGGAGTTTTCAGTGTTGTGCTATCTCCCCATAGGTTGTCGCTGTTGCCTGGTTTACCTAGAGAGCGTCATTGCTTCTGTGCTGCTGATCCTCCATTACCTGAGTCTTTGCCGGTTACTGCTTCTTGTCATTGGGTACAATCGCTCCGTTTATTTTCATCTTCGTAAAGCCTATAGAATTATGAATACTGGAGATGTGTTAAAGACTTGTATGAGGTTGTCAACATGTAGTAATTGGATCCGGTGCTCCTCCAACGCTGCTGCACTCTGATACCAAGTGTTACGCCAAGCAAAATAGGGATGTTTCATAGGGATGAGGTGCAGAACAGGTGACAAATCAAGGAGTCTTGACACTTGGATAACTTGTGTTTAGCAGTAAGTGTGCTTTGATGAAAGGTTTCGGACATGTTGAGCTCTTGTATACAACAGCGAGAATCAGAATGAGGTAGATATTGTGTTTTGGATGCTCATGTTGAGCAATGAGTGCGATGCTGCATCATCAGAGGTCGTTTATAGAAAGCCCGCCAAGAAGTCGAGGGATTTTGAGTCTATCAAGGTGAGTCTTTGTAAAATTCTAACGCCATCAAGAAGTCAACTGAACAACATCAAAACATCAGTACAGTTTGCAACAATTTTGTCAACCATTCTTGAAAGTGGTCAAAACTGTCAGAACTTCCCGGAAACAGGATGCCGGAGGTCCGGGAAGGTGGCCAAAATTCCCTCACCCAAGCTGCTTATAATCCTGAGGTTGACGCATAGTATACTATAAATGTAATTAGATGCATGCCCACTCACGAATTTAGGGACTCGCATACATAAGTGACATGACACATAACTTACTTATTGGCCTGCCATATCCTCCTATTACTCCATTATCAACCTGTATTCAATACTCTACTCTTTTCTTTAGTCAGAAACTTGGGTCACAGAGCATTAAAAAAACATACAAAAAGAACTGACTTGATCCAAATATTTACGTTGCCTGAAAAAACGGTTGGAGTGCTTTCATTATCATTTCTGTGGAAAATCCTCAGATCCCTTATATGAGGGATTAGGGACTGTTCAAAGAGATTTTTTTTGTTAGATTTATGTAGGGGATCCATGTCATGTATCTGATGTACACTAGTCCCTACGCGGGGCACATGTGGTCATTTCTATCCTTGCATTAATGGTCCACCGTGTGTCGAACTTCTGATATTTTGAGCCGATTGTTCATGGGTATTTTGGTTATCTGTACCACCTGCTGTGTTGGATTCCAAAAGCATCTGAAAAGAAAAGCAATTTTCAGAAAGTCCAACAGAAACATCATGATTCATATCAATATTTCAATATTCTTCCATCAGATTCTCAATGGTGCTACAATTCTGTACAGATATGCCTCCATATTCTCAAGACCTCCGGACACCTTAGTAGACTTTCTTCAGGCACCCTCTCACAAGGCAAAATTGAATGCATCGCTCATTGAATATCACAAGTATACCTCGTTCTTGTTTTCATTATTGTATGTATAATCTCAAATATTCTGACACTTGTCACCAAGGTACCCTTACTGATAACTACAAGTTAAAAAATAGTCATGATTTTTCAAATCATCTTCAACTCCACACCTTCTACCTCTCAACCATCCTCAATTCTCGGCACCTGGTATCAAAATGCAGAGGCACTAGAGTGGCAACCGATGAGTTCACTCCAAGGCGACAACCTCGCACAAGTTGTCAATGGATGTCCGTCGTCCAAAAGGTTGTAAACATTACAACAGTAGTAAATAGAGCAAACGCATCTAGAGAAGTAACTGGTGAATAATTCAGTGATGGAGGATCAGTATGAGGTAGTCCATGATGCTCTTTATTCGAACCAGGCAGTAGGAGCATGCTTTGTCGCAAATGGCGTAACTATGTCAACTCTGTCGGTTGTTCCAGTCACGGACCTTTTGGGCTCTGTGAACCACTCGTCTCTACGGTTTCCCTTCAGCACCAAACCTGTCATAATGGGAGGAGGCAACTGCTGAAAGGCTCGTATATATGAAGACCTGTACTAGAAGCTGTTGGGACTCGAATGCCTTGACAACCATTTGCTCCAAAAAATCACCATGGCCATGGAGGAGCTTTACAGTGTGTGTGTTCGATAAGCAGTTCTCAACAAGAATAAAAACCAGCTCTCAAGTGAGCTTCATATGCAGCTCGTAGTTCCATAACTGTTCGATCCTACAAATTCAAACGGGCCAATGGTCTGGATGTGACTAGAAAGTTTGGAGGTGAACTTCACTGTTACAAGGATCAACAAAAGTAAAGAAAACATTGACATCATAGAACGACCTTGAGTTGGTGGTTTGATCTGAAGACCATCCAGCAGAAGACCGGCAAAGCTAGACCAATGGCTTACACAACATCTCTCACATCATCGACCACAGTCTTTCTGCCTCTTGAGCAGATCTATCAAATGTCGCAGGATGCTTTGACAATACCAGAAAACAAGATCAAAGTCTTGTATACCACCATTGTACGTTTTGGTACAAGCTTCAAAGCTTGCCTCAATAGTTTAGTGAGGCAGATTATACACTGTATTTCTGTAAAATAATCACCAGAAATGGCATTGCCCCCAATGAAGATAATGATTACTACAATGACCATTTTAAACGTGATGTTCACAGAGGAATTACATTATTTTGCATCCAGGGTGACCTTTTGCAAATGAATGCAACAGTTGATAGTTTTCACGATACCCACTACAATGCTTTGATGCAAGATTCCAGTTGGTGAAGTCAAAGCGAAAATCCATATCGCGGAAGAAAAACATCATAGTCAACGGTGTCCTCATCTTGGATGGAGATAAAAAATGTCCATCAACACAACCAGCGGCTCAGTTGGCCTTTTGAGAAGCCGGGTCATATCTTGTGTGCCTGTTGGACAAGGTAGAAATCGACAAGAATTGGGGGAAAGCCACATAGAAACAATGAGGATTTTAGAAACAGAAAAGGACAGGATTAGATTTTAGAACTCATGTCTCATTGAAATAACTGCACTGACATATCTTCCATACGAATGAATCTCAATTATGTAAATGAAATTTCTTAAGATTGCAAAATTTTACAGGAATGCGATGATGTTACGAGTGCAATCAAGGGATTACAAACATCGTAAAATGGTACCGGCACTAGTGGAAATAGAAGCTTCTCACAGTTTCGTAAGTAATGTGATGATTCCAAATCTAGGTTTGCAGATTGAACCCGGGATGCTTGAAGGAAAAAAAGTGATGGATGACTGTAGATTTTTTTACTTTGCTATCTGCTTATCAAACAACTATAGGACGTAACGTTCTAGAGAACTTGTCCAATGAGTGACTACAGAAGCCTTCTTGGTTGAGATTTCTTGTACCGGCAGAAAATGTAAGTGAACTAGAGCAGCAACATAATATATGTCAACATTAATGGCCAAAAGTGACACCCGAATCTGATTGAGGGACCCACAATGCATCAACAGTTATGTGAAGCATTAATGGAAAATTTGACAAGGGAAGGTACAGCAGCAACCACCTTATACACGTAACCAATATCTCTGCATGTGGACAAGAGATACTGACGCATAGCTCAAGCTTTTCTAGTCCACATAGAGAGAAGGGAAGCGGAGGTGGTCACAACAATGGAAGCAAAAGAACAACCATTGGCCCCAAAACTTGAAAGGTTTGCAGCTATTCCAGAAAAGTATACAATCCTCTTCAAGAATTTGAAGGGGTTTACCTTGAAGAACTACCCTGAGAATTTCTCCCACAATGAGGTGCCAACCATCAGGTAGACCTGAAGCCAAGAAATAGACCGACAGTCAAGGGGACTTATCAAAGAAGCAACTGCAAGCTGAACAAGCTTAAGAAGTAGGTGGATGAGATGCTGAGCTAGGGGTTTACCAGGCCATCCACATCACCATTCGTCACACCTGTACTTTTCATCAAAAAGTAAACAAGCAAGATGCAGATTGGTGTGGACTACAAGGGGGTTGAGCGATGTTAGCATCAAGAAAGTTGTCCCCTTTTGCAAGCAGATGGAATTTCTGACTAACTACGAGGAGCAAGAACTATCACCAAAATTGACCTACGGGATAACTGTAATGAGATTTGTATATCTAATAAGGACATCAAGAAGACAGCGTGTTGCAGCCGCTGTGGACACTTTGAGTTCGCGGTCATGCTATTTTGACTTGAAAACACCCCAACAATGTTTATGGTGGCCATGAACACATTTCCCTGGCCATACCTCTATGACTTTGTCACCGTGTATCCTGATAACATCTTGGTGTATAGACGCATTCTGGAGGAGAAGCATGGACATCATCGAAAGGTTCTTTGGAGATAAACTCTACGGAAAACTCTCAAAGTGTGGCTTTGGTCACTGTTTGATCAAGTTTTTGGGCCACAGAATCAGCGGCAGACTGATTAGGATAGATCCAAGGAAAATGGAGGCGGTTGCTGATTGGCCGACACTTACCAACGTTTTGGACTTCCAAGCATACATCAGATTTTGCAACTACTGTTTTTGATTTGTAAAATACTACACTTGGATTTCACTTGCATCTCTCCAATGTTACTATGAACATCATTGAATGGAGTTGGGGAAATAGAAAACAAGAAGCACTCAGCAATCTAATCTCGGCGCCAGCCTCACGGTTGGCGAATCCAACGGTGAACTAAATTATGGCCATCAATGTGTCCAATTGAGCAATCAGAACCGATATCTTCTGAGACACTGGGGGCGGAGAAAAAATAGTCATGTACATGTAGAGAAAGTCGTGCATGCCGGAGCTGAGCTACGCGACACACAAAAACAATGTATTGTATTGGTATTCAAGATGCGATGGTGTACCTAAAATACTGACGGTGTGTTGTTCACACCAATCACCACGCACTAAAATACCTCAATACCTAGCCAAACATGAGCCATTAAAAACCTTGATAGATGGAGTTTTGTAAGTCAAACCTTGACTACAACATCCTGTGCCAGCCTAGAAAAGAAATTCCGTAGATGCTCTAAGTTGGCAACTCCATCTCATGGCCGAGGTGAATACACTGCTCTTCCACCAAGATCCATACCTTGTGAGGTTGTCTGCAAATGGGTACAAGGATTTTAGTGGGTACAAAAAGAAAAATACATCATAGCTTGTTTACCCCTACTTGCAATGCCAGTTCACTTGTCACTTTGTTGTACCACCTGGGAATGGACTCCGTGACATGCAATCGGAGGAATGCTATGACATCGGTCTTGATAGACACTTGGCAAGGAAAAGATTCTCAAGAAAGTTACAAAGTACTACTGGTGGGAGAAGATACAATTTTACATCACAAACTGTTGTAAAACTTGCGACATGTGTTAATGCCATACGTCAAGACAAACCAAACTTCTGGTTTTTCTTGGACTACTACTGGTATCCAATGAACCATGGGAGGATACCTCCATTGACTTTGTGACGGGTTTTCTTATCACATCGGAGAATTTTGACGTAGTACTTGTGGTGGTCGACTTGTTTCTTAAGATGTCCTTCATCTCGATAAAAATCACACTCATTGCTAGGGGAATAGTGTGACGATTCCTCAACAATGTATTCAGACTACACATTGCCCCCTCCTCCATCACCAGTGACAGGACTGGACGGTTCACCAGCAAATTTTGTTTGGAGTTGATGACGTGCTATGGTAGTCAGATCTAGCTATCGATGACCTTCAACCCTCAGCCTGACAGGCGGTCTATCGCACCAACCAGACGCTCAAAATTGCTTCAAAAACTGTGCGAGGGACATGGAATTGGAGGGTCAAGCTCCAGACCACCGAGCTCAAGTACAACCCCAAGACCTCAATAGCAATATGAAAAAGTCCTTTTGAGGGGTTTTACGGTAAACTACCCTCAAATCCAGCATATTTGTAGAGTTTGAACAACATACAGGAATTCAATGTATAACAGCAAGAATTCTAGAGCATCTGGGACAAGACTCGCCAGACGCTCATGAAGGCACAAGCTCTAATGAAGTAAGCAGCCAACAATCATCCGACGGAAAGAAACTTTCTCGTTGGTAATTGTGTCCTACTTTTTTTCATGAATGCCTACTTTTGAGGACAAGAGTCTGCCAAACTGTAACCCAAGTAAGTGGGGATGTTTGCGATCGAAGAATTACAGACACCAGTCATTGCAAAACTGGAAATTCTAGATATCAGGACTATCCACCTGGTGCTTCACATCATCCATCTCAAACTCTACTGAGATCCCATCAAGCACTTCCTTGGCAGAGACGTGCCTTGGCCACAACCCGTGGAAGCAGAAAGGGCACCAAGTATGCAATCAAAGATGTTTTAGGATACAGAGGACATGGGGATATGAGGGAATATGTCTTCAAATCATAGGACAACAAGCTGGGACTTGGTAACTAAAAGGGAGATAAGTGTTGTGTCCATCACATACACGAGTCCAAGTACTCAGGGAGTGGGAAATTCAATCCTTGTATTCATAGCCCAACTTGCGTTGACTTCTTGTTTTTTTTTTTTTTACTTCGATCAGCAAAAATATTGTGGCCTGACGTCCAATGCGCCATTCCAAAAGGATTTTACAATATTAACATCTTTCGAGGAAGGCCGATAGAACTATTGTGAACAATATTAATGAATGATATTTTGTGGTTGACTTCTTGATGGTACTAGTCTCTTGTGAAGGTGCGCCTCAATAATGTTCAATGTCTCCCAAGTTCTTGAAGTAGCTTTCCACGACACAAAATGACACTCGTCACTTGCCTCCAACATTGAAGACCCGAAGTTTGCCTAATTCCAGTTTCTGCTATTGTATACATACACTTGAGAGTTCCATAACGTCTCACCAAAGTACACATACTGTTAAAAACAACTTATCATTATGTTGCGATTCCTTGAACAATGTCTTACTCCACACCTTCTACCTGTCAACCATCCTTCTTCCGCTTTAGGTCACAGATTGAGAGACTCCATGAGTTGAAAGGGAAACTGCTAGGCACTCCAATGCTACGTCGAGCGGAGCGAAGATGCCGCTTCACGAGAGGCTGCTCTGAAGAACTTTGTCAAGAGATTGGGGGTTTTGAGAATATTTAGGCGCGCCTTTCTAAAAGCCAGGTGCCGTCAATAAGTGGAACAAATAGTATTGACATGTTGACGCAGTTCATGATACTCATATCAACACTTTTGAGAGGTGATAACTTGTCAGAACCTTTTGGAACAGAACACTAGAGGCGAGAGCAGTTGGCCAGAATCTAATCGGCCAAAAAACATTAAAATCTTGAAGGTCGATGTGCTGTGAGCCATCAATTCAAGGATAGAAATGCCCACGTGAAGAGTATAGGAACTTGTGCATGTCGTCGATGTATACCTGATGTTTTAGCTACAACATCCTGATGCACTACAGGATGCAGGTCAATGCAGGCTTAAGTACTTATTGAAATGATGATCAACGCCTGTAGAATGTCATAGGACTCCTAAATGTTTTAGGAAAAGTTGTATCATTGCTATTTGAATAAATATTCTTTCACTTTTTCATGCCAGTGGTGTGCCAAAACATCTTCGACCATGTACTTTGAGCCCTTGCCTGCTTTGCCTACTGGAGTTGGGAGTTATCTCTACATATCTCTACAATGGAAGTTATCTCTAGGGTCTTGGTGGACTTTGATATGGCTCATGTGGAACACCGGGTGGATAATCATGCTTTCCGATAGTTGGAGTTTTGTGACAACAATAGATTTCCTCCTTTCTTTGATCACTACAGGTTCCAACCACTTGAGCTTGACCTTTGTGTATTCTTGTTCTTGCAAGCATAATTTCACCGAATTGAGTAGGATGCGGTAACCGGCGAGGAATTTCTGATGTTTCCAGGCCACTCGCTCGAATACTTTATGAATCTTGAGAGTGTCTCGCGAGTATCATCCCAAATAATCTATAAGTGTTTCCGTTGTATGTTTCACAGTGGTATGTTGCTTTGGCTTTGCAAACATACCAGAATTGAGGGGATGTTGTGTTGAATGTTTTTGCCCCTTGTTCAGTGTTGTAGGACGGATCAAGAATGCTCTGGCCCTTGTGGAGGTATGACCCCTGGATCCGTTGTAGAGTAACTCAACTATGCTCTGTGTTGTGTGAGATATGACCTGTGAGTACACCATGTGGGTGAGTGGTTACCTTGGCCATTTTGTTGATTTGGCCAAGTGAGAGGTCATGGGTTCCATCCTGCCCCCATGCACATCTTGTTTGCTATGGAAGCTTTCAAGAACGAAATTACGTAGCTTCTTGGACGCTACATGGTTGGTCTGTCAACTTGACACTAGGATGCTTGTGTGTCAAGCCTACAGTGCAAGTCTATTGGTGATGTGGTTGGTTTAGGCCACTTCCCAGGAATGTGATTTTGAGTTCTAGGACTGGACATACAGCTGTGAAAGGACTTGTCTTGCATGCTGATCAATTAACCCTTGCTTGATGCTCTCTTGCGTATTGATGACGTGAGCTTTTCTTGAGATGTAATGTTAAGGCGTTAGTACTCTTGAAGGTGAAGTGTATGCCTGATTAAGTTTGGGGTGCATGACACATGTCAACAAAGGAGGCCTAAAAACATTTGTGAGCTTTTCAGTTTTGCGTCTTCTCTGCCAGAGCTGGTTAGCTCAGTAGTTAACAAAGGGTTATGGGCCCACTCCTCTGGTTAGAGAAGTTTCATGCACGCAACCGCTAGGTCACAAGCAGTGAGAGCACCTTCACTCTCACCCAACTTCTATGTTTGCAGGTCAACATCAGTATGAGGGGAATGCAACACATTTGCACCTTTCTACCTTAGGAGCTGACATCAGCCTACATCAGCCTACATCTGCTTGCAACGGCCAATGTGAACAGGGGAAGCAGTAGCCTCTTCTCACCAACAGCCTGCATCAGCCTCAAACGCAGGTACATCGGCATCAAAAGCAGGTGCAAGAGCTGTAGCAGTTGTCGTTGTAGGGATGGCAGTGATAGGGGAACCAGGGAATCATTTGCCCATCCTCAAGTCTGATGGAGAGGGGTTTGCACTCGGGAAGTGGTATTTTGAGATCATCATGAATGACACAGATCTGCGAGGATGTTTTGACTGAACTATCCCAGCACCAAAGGAAGAGGGTGTTGACCTTGTGGCATTGGTCAAGCTAAAAAAAAAGGCTCTCGCCATTCTTGTTTCCTCCGCACAACCCTCAGTCCTTTCACACATCAGCGGTTGTACAGTGGCAGCCACGGCATACACCAAACTTGGCAAGGTGTTTCAGTCCTCCTCATTTGCCAACCGTCTATTCAAAACCTCAATAGCATGAGGCTTGGTGAAGGGGAGGATGTCTCCGCCTTCATGCAGGAGTTTGAGACGCTCTTGCAACAAGCCACCGGCATGGGGTGGGACCTGAAATCCGATATGCATGCCATGATTTTTCTTATGGCGCTACCAGAAAGTTGGGGCCCCGTGATAACGGTGATTGGAGGGTAGACTGAAATTCAAGTTTCCTACACCACCGTCCCTGAGTATGTGCGGAATGAAGCCATGCGTCGTAGCAACAGTGAAGCAAACATGGCTGCCTTTGCTTAACGGAGCAACAGCACCTTCCGCAATACCTCCTCCTCTGGGTACAAAGGAAGCGACAGCACTAGCAACAGTGGAAGGGGTATAAAGCGCCAAGGAAACTGCCATAACTTTGGCAAGGCTGGACACTGGGCTTGAGAGTGCCGTGTACCCAATAGAGAGGGAGGAGACAGGGATGAATGGTGAGGGAGAAATGGTGGGAAGGATCCCACAAGCTTGATGGCTGAGTGTGCCTCCAGCAAAGGGAGGGCGATACTCAGGCTAGGAACCTACGCCCTTGACTCGGGCACAAACAAGCACACCACTTACGAGAAGAAAGACTTCATCTCTCTTGCTCCATGCAACAAGAACTTCAGAGATGCCAATGGCAAGGTTGAGGCAGTTGAGGGGATTGTTGACAAGCTGGTCACAATGGGTGTCAACGGTGGAGATTCCGACCTCAAGCTAGAGGGGGTGGTCTACTTGCCCTCCTTCACAGCCAACTTGCTCTCCGTCTCTAAGATAACTGACCTGGGCATGACAGATGTCTTTTGCGGAGAAGGGAGCGGTGATAGTCCCTACCAAGGACATCAACATCTCCTACTCTGACAAGAAGTTTGTCGCACAGGTTCCTCGCGTTGATGGAATCTACGTCCTGCAGACCAAAACGACAACTTCAACGGCTGAATCTTCGATCGAGAGTGATGATGAGGAGAGCACCGATGTAGATTCAGATGAGGAAGGACATCTTGGAGCCGTAAAAGGACTGGCAGAAGATGATTCGACAACAAAATTGCAAGCAAGTGCAACCACTGGGGCTGTTCATTCTAGCCTATGCACATCCTTCAAGAACCTCTGGCACATGCACTTTGGGCACATGGCTCGTCGCACATTGGAGCTCATGGGAAAGCAGGAGCTAGTGCATGGGATGGAGCTAGGTGATGAGGCGGAGGGTGCCGGGATCATGTGTGAGCCATTCCTTCAAGGCAAGGTGAAAAGGAAACCCTTCAAGCGTAATGGCACGCGTGCTCTCACACCTCTTGATCTCGTCCACTCTGATGTGTGTGGTCCCTTTTGCATACCGTTAAATGGAGGCATAAAATGTTTCCTCACATGCATCAAAGACGACAGCAGCAAAGTCTAGATGTACTTTCTCAAAAAGAAAAGTGAGGTGAAGGAGAATCTGTAGGCCTCTCGTTTCCATGGTTGAGCGACAGAGTCGAAAGAAGGTGAAGGCATTCAAGAAAGACAATGGGGGAGAGTACGAAGCCTACAGGGAGTGGCTCAAGTTGCAGGGCATTGAACACCAAAAAACTACTCCCTACTCAACTCAAAGCAATATCATAGCAGAGAGGATGAACTAGACCCTCCTGGGCATGACAAGGTGTATGCTCTTTGATGCCAAGCTGCCTCCTAGGTTCTCGGCAAAAGCAGCACGTACAACTACCTATCTTGTGAACCTCACACTTGCAATAGCTCTATAATGGAGAGGGAGGAAGAAGCAGACACAGCAGCTGAAGACGCATGAAGAAGCATGGTCAGGCAAGAAGCCGGATGCCTCCCATCTTAAGGTGTTCGGTTGCATCGGCTTTGCCAAGTTCCAGGCCGGTGAGGGCCATGGAAAGCTCGATGCAAGAGCACAAAAGTGTATTTTTGTCGACTATGACACCGCCGACAAAGCATATTGACTGTGGGACCAAGGAGCTAAGAAGGTCATCCGCAGCAAAGACGTGGATTTCCATGAAAGGTCTTCGAGTAAGGGAGAGCTTCTCAAACTTGAGAACACTCTAAAACAGGGAGTGTGGCTCACTCTCCTTGAGGAGAGAGACGAAGCACCAGCATAATGGCATGGGATGGGTACAGGAACAGGGAGAGGAGCTCATGAAGATGACTCGGAGCAATCACACTCTGATTCCAACGTATCCGATCCTCCGGAACATGAGGAGGATGCCTCTCCCATCATCAACGATGAACCAGACCTCCAACCTCGACATCAATAGCACCAGCCAGCAGGTTGAAAGAGCAGGTCACGCCTCAAAGTATCTCGATGAAATTATGACGCAGATAGGGGTGAATGGACAGGCTTCAACCATTCATTCTTGGTCCAAGAGGAGCCAACGTCTGTCGTAGATGCACTGACTCGGCCTGACAACGCAGAATGTGACATAGCAATTAGCAATGAACTCAGCTCCATCGAGGAGAACGGGACATGGGTGTTGGTGGACAGACCTTCCGGGGCTCACGTTTTGGGGTCCAAGTGAGTGCTGAAAGTAAATAGAAAATAGGATGGCAAGATAGACAAATACAAGGCACGGGTGGTAGCAAAGGGGTTCTCCAAACGACCTGGCGCAGACTACGATGAGACCTTTGCTCGCCTCCATCCGGTCAATGCTCGCCATTGCTGCTGCCAAGAACATGAGGTTCTACTAGATGGATGTCAAGAGAGCCTTCCTTTATGGCAAACTTAACAAGGAGAAACTGGTGGAGGTTCTGGAGGGGGTTGATGCTCCCGAGGGCAAGGTGTGCAGATTGATGAAGGCGCTCTATGGGCCAAAAAAAAGCGCCAAGAGATACCCGGAGATGGACACGTTCATGGCCAAGGAGTCCTTCATGCACAGCGACAATGACCCTAGCATGTACGTGCATGAGAGAGACAAAGGGACTCCGCGTTGTACGTTGTTGACATGATTCTATGCTCTTCTTCAACGCAGCTGCTATACGATCTCTAGGGGCAGCTGAGTAGAAGATTTGAGATGAAGGACATGGGTCCTTTTGACTTCTACCTTGGAATTTCCATCAAGTGCAACAGAGTAGCAGGTACCATCAGCCTGAACCAGACAGAATACATCGACTCCATCCTCAAACGATACGACATGGCAGATTGCAAGCCTACCAGCACACCCATGAGCTCGGAGTGCAAACTATCCACCTCCATGTCCCCATCCATCAAAGCGAAGAAAAGTGACATGTTGGGCATCCCATATTAGTCTGCAGTGGGCAGTCAGATGTATGCCATGTTTGCCACCCAACCAGATATAGCCCATGCTGTTGGGCAGGTGAGCCGGTTTGTGGCCAATCCCGGTCCACTTCACTGGCAGGGCGTGAAGCGCATCATGTGCTACCTTCAAGGGACGCGGCACGTGGGGCTCCATTTTGAAGGCATCGCTGGATCTGCGTCACTTCGTCTCATGTGCTACACCGATGCTGATTGAGGAGGGAATATCCATGACAGAAAATCTACCTCCTGCTTTGTGTGTATGTTGAATGGAGGTGCAGTCAGTTGGGCAAGTTGCAAGTAGGAATGTGTCTCTCTGCCGACAGCTGAAGCTGATTACATCGCCTTAGCTGAGGTGTGTACAGAGATGCAGTGGCTGCAAAGCTTGCTATCTCAGATGAAGGCACCACAGGCAATGGCGACGGTCATCAAGATTGACAACATGAACGCAATTGACATGTCCAAGAATCCCGTCCTGTCCAGGCGCGCAAAGCACATCGATATCCGCTACCACTATGCTGGAGACTTGGTCTACAAAGAGACAGTGGAGCTCGAGTATGTCGGTACCAAGCTGAACCGGGATAACATGCTTACAAAGCCACTAGACAAGGATCTTTATCAGGCGGGCAGGAAAGGTATCGACATGGTCAATGCAAGTGATGACAAATGATGATGGTCACTGACGCAAGGTGCAAGGGAGGGATTTATTGAATGTTTTTTCCCCTTGTTCAATGTTGTAGGATGGATCAGGAATGCTCTACCCCTTGTGGAGGTATGACCCCTGGATCTGTTGTGGAGTGACTCAACTATGCTCTGTGTTGTGTGAGATATGACCTCTGAGTACACCATATGGGTAAGTGGTTACCTTGGCCACTTGGTTGATTTGGCCGACTGAGAGGTCATGAGTTCGATCCTGACCCCACGCACATCTTGTTTGCTGTGGAAGCTTCTAAGAAAGAAATTCCGTAGCTTCTTGGACGCTACATGGTTGGTCTGTCACCTTGACACTAGGATGCTTATATATCAAGCCCACAGTGTAAGTCTATTGGTGATGTGGCTGGTTCAGGCCACTTCCCAGGAATGTGCTTTTGAGTTATAGGATTGGGCAGACAGCTATAAAAGGACTTGTCTTGCATGCTGATCAATTAACCCTTGCTTGATGCTCTCTTGCGTATTGATGACTTGAGCTCTTCTTGAGATGTAATGCTAAGGGGTTATTACTCTTGAAGGTGAAGTGTATGCCTGATT
This sequence comes from Penium margaritaceum, assembly GCA_023375785.1. NCBI lineage: Eukaryota > Viridiplantae > Streptophyta > Zygnematophyceae > Desmidiales > Peniaceae > Penium > Penium margaritaceum. The sequence continues at coordinate 44,075 of SZWC01014302.1, read as the reverse complement.
AAGTTTGGGGTGCATGACACATGTCAACAAAGGAAGAAGTTTTCAGTTGCAGAGTTGTTTGCAGTTTCGCGGCTTCTCTTCCTGAGGTGGTTAGCTCAGTAGCTAACAGATTGATGTTAACTACCGCTCAAGGATTTTTTCTTGTTGCGGTGGAGGTTGCAGAGTTGTTTGCAAGCTCAGCAGTCGGTAGCTTGACCGTCCAGTTACTTTCATGTGGTTGGCATCGAGTTCAAAGAATTTGTTAGCGCAATTGATTGGTACCCCCAGTCTGACCGTCAGTCTAAATATGGAAGGCTGTAGATAGCTACAAGTTGACTTCTGTATTGAGTCATCAGTTCCGACCAGAATCTGCTGGTCAACCTCCTGAAACTAGTGTTCATGATGGACGAGGAAACACTTAGTCAAACAACATCGTTTATGAACGATCCTCCTGTTCCCTTAGTGCAGACTGTGGTTATCAGCACAATGAATTATAACATCTTCAAGAACCCCTCGACCACCATGATCTTTATGCCAAATCGCTCCAGTGTGAAGGATAAACCCATCACAGAGTCCATGGAGATTTCAAACCATGGTTCTATGGGTACCGGTAGTGGTTGAAGAGAAGCTGGGAGTTTAGTTAATCTTGACTTACAACATTGGCACACATCACACGTCTTGCAGTAGCTTGTGATGGTGGTTTTCATCTTGTCAAACCAGCATTATTATTGTTCAAGCCTTTTGAGTGTCTTGTCCTTACCAAAGTGTCCAACTTGACCTGTGTCCCAGCAGTCCTCTGATATCATGCAACAGAGTTTGTCCTTTGACTTTACAACAACTTGGTAACTGAATCATCATTGCATGTAAGGGTTGTTGAATCAGGACGCTAGTGCTTTATGAATTCGCCATCTTAGATAACTTATGGCCTGTAAATTAGTTTTATTTTTTGAAGAAATAATGTATTTTTTTAAAATAGACAGATCTATGCTGTGTATAAGAATGATTTTTTTTGGCTCAAATGGCTCTTCCTTCCACTCAAAATTGTGCAGAAAGAAGAAGACATGTGCCTTTTAGAGCACCCATTGGTGCCTTTCTACAAAATATTCAATCAAACGTATTCATTCAGATGAATGAAATAATTCATTGTCACCAAAACATTGGTTTAGTCGTCCAAAACAATTATCTAATAAAAAAATCATAAAGTACTAGGATATTTGGTTTTCTTGTACCCGTCAAACTCCATGTAAGATTTTTTCAAAAACTTCGCAAGATATGGGTCTCATTTAAAAATAATTGTGCTAATCTTAGCTATTATATGTGGTCGCTCAGTTACATCATCTGTCAGATTTATTTTCCCTGGCTGGTACATGACGTCACAGTCAAAGTTAGACTAAAGGAACTCCATTCATTGTATTTTTTTATGGCTCAGATTTGGCTGTGTTCTGAGATAATGTTGTGGGTGATGGTCAGTGTGGATGGCACATCGCTGGTAATCTAAACAGCACTGCCACGTCTTCAAAGCGTGCATGACCACCAACATTCATTTTCCATGCAACGCATAGTGGAGCTCAGGCCTGCACGACTTCTCACATGTATGTGACTGGTTGTTGTCCACCACTGTTGTCTTGGAGGAAAACGGCTGCGATTGCTTGTTTAGAAAAGTTGTTGTACATGATCTAGTCCACCGATGGATTTGCCAATCATTAGGCTTGCGCGAGGTAAGAGTGTTTCTCAAAGAATTCAAATCTTCTTGTCTGCTTCCTCTCTAACTGGACTCGGTGCTTTAAAGAGTGGTATCGGAGAGAGGCACTGACACCCGAGCGTAGTCCTTTATGAATTGACGATGGTAGCTGTAGAACCCCAAAAATACCTAGATGTCCCAAACGGTGGTGGATATTGGCTAATCAAGGATCACCTCCACTTTCCTTGAGTCCATGACGATTCTTCCGCTGCTGATGATGTGATCCAAAAGTATTATTGAAGGACAACGGAAGCCATAATGTGAGATATTTTCATAGAATCTCCCTCTTCGTAAAATCTTCAGAATGTTTTGAGAGATATCCACTGTGGTACTCTGACGTGCTGTTGTATGCTAGGATGTCGTTGAGATACACGACGACAAAGTCATCAAGGTACGGCCAGAAAATATTGTTCAAGGCAGTCATTAATTTTTTTGGAGCATTTTTCACTTGAACAGCTTGACTGTGAACTTAAAGTACCCATATCTGGTGCAAAATTCCATCTTATTGATTTCCTTACCCGAAACGTCGATCTGATGATAGCCACTCGGTAAAAAGTATTTGTTGAACATTCTCGCTCATGGGAGTTGGTTAAAAGAAGGGGGTAGCAGTTCTTGATGACAATGTTGTTCAATGCCTTCTATTTCACGCATATCCATATCTTGACAAAACGTACAAGTGCAACGCATGATGACATAGATGGCCTCATGAATCCTGATTGAGCAACTCGTCCAGTTGCTCTTTGAAATTGGTCACTTTGTGATCACTAACCTGATAGGTTGCCTTGACCGTGGATCTCCTACCCAACTTCTGGTCTATCTGGTGATCGGCACTGTGCTACAAGTTTGGTCAGTTCGTGATCACTAATCTGATAGGTAGCTCTTGAGGTTGTTCTTCAGGAAAATCCCTTCAGGATTATTGAAAATTGGTGCAAAATGGGTGCAAAATTCTCAGGCTGCAAGGCCAATCAGGCTGCTGATGCGCTCTTGCTGTCAAAATGTCCTCTGCTTCCTGTAACTAGCCATGCTTGAGCTTTGTGTCACAGGTACCATTTGGCCACGTCCAGAGATATGTACTGCGGCTGTTCAATTCCCTTGCAGTTCCCTCTTATTCTGCTTCCTGTAACTGTTGTGTTGTTGTGGGTTGCTTGATCAGAGGTAGGTGTCACTTTCTGCAATTATTGCTGATGTAGATTGCGCAATTACTCCAATGTACTTGTAGATTGTACCCGTGCGGGAAATCTTGTCTGAGAATGATTTTGTGGTCACTCACTAGATAAGTTCTTCCACCCTTAACATCCTGTAATTCTCCAATATGTACCTAGACAGAGTGGTTCATGGATGTAACTTATCTACAATTATCCGTTGGCAGCTTTTTTTTAAAACATCCTTGGTTTGGTCTTGAAACGTTGCTTTTGAACCATCTCATTTCTTGAAAAACTGTAGAAAACTCCTCCATCTTTTAGTGTCAGTTATTCTATAACTCTTATAAACTCCCTGTCACATCTATAGCAGTATCACCTGTTTGTCTTCCTCGTATCTCGTATCAACCTTTGCGATGCCAAGAACCCTGATTTGTGGCATTGAGATCCAGTTTGATGGGAGATCACTCAGCACAGATTTATCTGGAAGGAGTCTTGTAGTCTACTCGTGCCCTTTACCATTTCCAGACTCCTCAATTTGTCTCAGAAGACTACCCCCTTTTTCCGCATGTTGGTGCCCTTTTGGACTGTCACACGAGATATGACCCATGTTTATGCAGGTCCAGGATAGCCGTTGTTCGTGCTGATTAACAACGTCAATCTACATTGGAGACA
>SZWC01014302.1:23200-39040 GCA_023375785.1 Penium margaritaceum | reverse complement strand
AGGCCATTGCCAAGAAGAAAAGCATGCACCATATACACACCAAGAACATAAATGTCAAGAATCATTGCGTGTGTGAGTGCGTTCCCGCAGGAGAGTTGCAGGTCGTCTGGGTTGACACTCGTGAGGAACGTGCATACTTTCTCACTAAGGCACTAGGCAGTGAGATGCTCAAGGCAGCTGTGAACACTGTTGGCATGATGGGTGTTTGTGACGCTCATGATTGAGCTCTTGTCTCCTCATGCTGTGCTATTCTTCTGAAATTCCCTGTCTTCTCATGTCATCTGTTTTGCTGGCTGCACCTTGTTGAGTCAGGCGTTTGACTGCATGTGGGGTTGGGCGTCCGCATATCATGGGCGATATGTATGCCTTCTCTTCCCTTTGTTGTGATGGTTTTCTCATGTTGTGCAAGTTTTCTGTTACATGTGAGGGTGTGCGCCTGTGGATTATGGAGGTGTTATGGCGTTGGGAATGTCACTATGAAAGTGACCTTTTGACTACACCCGTGTGCACTCCTCTGCCCGCAGATGGAAAACGCTCACATATGACGTCAAGCTCTTGGAAAATTCTATAACGGACTTATATTTTAATTTCCTACTCACAAGTTCTGATGATAATCACTCAAGAATGTAGATACATCATTTGAACTCATGAGAGATCGTAGCCAGATGTCACTTGTGTTAGATGACTTGTGTGAAATTGGGCACCAAGGCTTGACATAGACGTAGATAGGGTGGCATGCATGCTACATCGTGGCCAGTGTGGCATTATTTCCATGATGCATTTGTGTGGATGTTTATGTATTACCCGAGTGGCTGATCCCTAGGGGCCATGCTATCGGGCTTGACACATAGCATGCGAAGCCACTTCCGGTTCTACCATTGATAGGTGTAGGTTTAGAAACAAGTGAGAAGGAGAGGGAGAGGGAGTGCAAGCGGCTCAATGGCTTCCACAAATGAGTTCTCACACTCAGTACCAATTATGTTGAGGTGAAGTGGTGGATATGTGGCATCTAAGATCTTGCGATGAAAGTAAGCCTTACCTGAAATTAATACACTAGATGAAGCTTGCCGCCACCCCTTGGATTGAGCCAGACCTTTCAGCTAAAACGAAGAGCGCTTGCCACTGGAAAACAACAGAATGAGCCCAGCAGGATGAGTAACCAGGAGCCAGCCAACCCAACCACAAGCCACACATGCATGCGGAAGTTGTTTTACATCATACTAGTGTATGTGGGCATGAAAGTTGCAAGCATTCAATCGAAGTGATCAACGTAAGAATCTCAAGGAGCTGCTGGCAACCCACGTGATACAAGTTGCAAGCTGCACAAGTGGAAGAAGCAACATCTGCCAAAAAAGAATCCGGCCTGCGTGAGTGTGCTGTTGCTCCTAGGAAGCATCCACAGTGGGCTGTAGCCATGATGATTCACTCTCCTGCAAAAGGGCATTTATGTGGAGGGCAGTGGACAGTGATTTTTTCATTATAATGTACTTTCTTTTTCACTAACAACAACACCCCCCTAGCCCGTAGATGAACAACTTCACACGCAACAGAAGAGGAAACAACATGCACAACAACACCACAAGTATGTACATGGAAGGGCTGCATGAGGATGACAAACGAGCAGCAAAATCAGTCAGGTGTATGAGGAAGGCAGGTCAGGCTGATAGCATGAAAAGTAAACTTGAATGTGCCCGAGCTGAGTGTTTTGGTCAAGAGGTCAGCCAGATGTCACCGGGTGTCTACCCAAACAACTTCCACAACACCAGAAGCAATGATATGCTTGGTGCGTGCGCAATCCATGCCATAATCTTTAGAGACAGCATTTTTCCTCTGGTTGTCACAGTGCAAATAAATGCAGCAAATAACTTCACACAGCTGCTGCAACAGGCGACATAGCCAGACGCTCTCGCACATACCTGAGACGAGAGAGACATACTTGGCCGTTTTTTATGTCCTTGCAACACATCCCTGCTAACCACTTTTCTGGCACACATCAGTGCTCCCAACCAAGAAGATATACCTAGACTGGCTGTGATCCTCATTGTCATGTGCCAATAACTGTATGTAACCGACGAAGACGACTGAGGGTTTCGCTTTGTAGCACTTTCCAACACACTCAGTGGAGGATGAATAACATACAAAACAATGTACCTCGAGGTGATGGTCAAGCGTATGCTTGAAAACTCTGCCAAGTAGTTGAAAGCAAACACAAGATTAGTGCGTGTTGTTGTCGCAAGATACATCAGGCAACCTTTCAACCAGGGGATAGATCAACCAGCTTATGCACACAAAGTGCTCATGGACGGCAGCCAGCTCCTCAAGAGCCTAATAGGTAGTGGTGGGCTCAAGCGCAAGGAGAGAGATCCCGTGCCGGTGTCAGGTCCCTCTGGCACACCTGATCCCATGCCAGCGTCAGTCCCTTCTGGCACACCAGATCGCGTGCCAGCGTCAGGCACGTTTTGCACACCTGATTGCGTGTCAGAGACAGTTCCCTCTAGTACATTTTTTCCAGTGCCTCTATCCATTTCCTGTGGCACACGTGGTCCAACACTGGTGAAAATATCTCCATTATAACCTTTCCATGATTCTTCTACATCCTCTCCACTTCCCAGTGAGTCCACAACCCCTGTAGCTATGACATATCCGCTCGGTATACAGCCGGAGGTTAGCACGTCAGCATCGGGCTCCTCTCACGAGCCCGGTGGCTGTCTTTGACCATTGGCCTCTAGGGCCTAGCGGACGGCTGATTTGGTGCCTAGATGCACGAATCGCTGGGTTTTAGAGTGGCCAGCCTGGCAAGAAGGCCCTTGGACTGAGTAACCAGGTTGCCTACACTAAGGTGCATCCTGCGTGCCACGTTAGCCACAAGTTGGTCTCTTATTGGTTCTCAGTTGCTTGCGATGTCGTAGCTGATCCTTTTGTGGTCAGGCCGAGTTCAGAGGTACACATATTGGCCACCCTGAGCTCTCCCTTGAAGGCGCCTGAATCAAGCACGTTGAAGGAGGCACTTTCCACAGAGGACGTAGAGCTGTGGCATGCGGCTTGTGAGGATGAGCTGAGAGCCATCCATGAGTGCGGTGTCTATGAGCTATTCGACCTCCCGCCTGGGCGGAAGGCCGTACATGTAAAGTGGGTCTTTCACAAGAAGGTGACAACTCACGGCTCACTCGGTGACTACAAAGCTTGCTTGACCACCAAGGGATTCTCAGAGGTCAAGGGCGTGGATTTCATTGACAAGTTTACATCTGTTGGCAATATGACCACTGCTCGTGCCTTTTTTGGGGTTGTTGCTCACCAAAGTTAAGAGCTACACCACAAGGATGTGAACAATGCTGTCCTCCATAGCACTCTAGAGGTGGAGATCTACATGATGCAGCCACCAAGCTTTGAGGTCGGTTATAAGGTCTGGCTCAAGGCCTGTACGACCTAAAGAAGTCATCCCGGTATTGCAACCTGGAGGTCAGTGGTATACAAACGCGTGCCGGCTACATGCAAAGTGATTTTGACCCATCCCTCTTTCTTAAATGGTCAGTTGATAGCTTCACCACTACCTTAGTCTTTGTGGATGACATCCTGATCGCGTCTTCTTCGATGGACCCCGTGAAGGAGGCCAACACATTCTTCAGGCTGCCTACAAGATGAAGGACCTTAGTCCTGCAGTTGTGTTCCTCGGGATGGAGATCGTTCATGATCATTAGCGGCGGACACTCTTGCTACATCCGTCATGTTACACCCACATTGTAGAGAACCAGTTTGCCCGCCTCCATGGTGCAGTATCCACCACATCCACCCTTATCACACCTGATGGGTAGGATGTCTTGATGGTGCATGGTCCAGTACTGCTAGGGGAGATAGTGGATGTGACCTTGTTCTTGAGCCCTCATTGGCTCTTTGATGTCATTGGCCGCGACCACACGACCCGATATTGCCTTTGTTGTCAAACTCCTTGCATAGTTCTCACAGTGTCCTCGGGTGAGAGCCCTCCATGTGGTTGTGCGAGTGGTGTTGTGTGTGTTTTCCACACCGTACCTTGGAATCTGCTTTTGATGGTAGTGTTTGGTGGTCTTTGACCGAGACACAGACAACGACTGGACTTGAGTCTTGATAGATGCAGTTGGAAAGGATATGTGTTATTGCTGGATGGCACCAATGTGTCGTAGCATAGCGGCAAGTAAATTTTCATTGCACATAGATCCTCAGAGGTTGATTATGGTACACAGGGGCCTGGGGCTGCTGAGATGGTGTGGCTGTAGTGTCTGTTTTGTGAGTTGCGTCAGTCTGTGCCTTGCGTTGTTTTGCACTGTGGGAACCAGAGTGCTCTTGCCATTGCTAAGAACCCTGGTATGTTCCATGCATGCACAAAGCACATTTCTGTTGAGCATCATTTTGTGTGTGTTCTTGTGGAGCAACATTGGATCTCCATCATCTGGATCACCACAGACATGCAACGCTCTTACTTCTTGACCAAGGGACGTGCGCACAGTGGCCATTTGTCCTGATGGGGTTCATCCCTTGCATAAGAGTGGCTGAGAGTGGGGTGTGTGACTATGGACTGATGAGCATCTCGTTGTGCACCTTTGTCAGTTCTATACGTGTATAGATGTGGGTACCATCGGGTCATGGAGGAGTGCTGTGATGTGAACCGTCCCCGTCTATCTGTACAGCTTACTATGACCACTCAGCCGTGTCCATGCTTGTGTAGATCCCTTATGCATACCCAGCTGGTGTCGGAGCACCGACAGGTGGTGATCTGACCCACCAGAAGCTCCTAGGTAGGTACTACGATGTCTCGGATGCTTGCTGGGGTGCCCTATAGTCTTTTTGTATTTGATGGAGTTCTTTCAGTGGACTGGCTCTTACCCCGGTATGCATGTTATGTATTTTGTATCCACCAATCAGTACCGGACCTATGCACTTGACCCGTTGTAGTGTCTGGCTTGAGATTTTGCATCTCTAGGTTCACATGGTGTTGCGTTTGGATGCCTATGCACATAGTCATGGCCAAAACAGTGATTTTGGGCCAGTTTTAGGACAATTTGATATTGCCGGGGGCATCACCCACCGTGCTCTAGAACAGGTATTTATATTGTGTGCTTGTCAGTTGTCATCTACCTCAGCATTAATAATCTATTAGAGAATAGAAGACCTTTGTTGGTGTGTGAGTCACAGTGACCTTTAAACTTGTCGCCACTGCTTGCCGGTATGCTGGGACACTTCACAACTACTTTGAAAGCATCAGCACCAGCCGGCAGGCCCTCACGTGCTCTCCAGAGTTTTCTTAGTGACCACCTTCCAGAGTCTAATTTTTCAGTGGTGCTATCCTTGCTCTTGCATGATCTAGTTACGTGGAGTTTTGGTTTCTGCACTTGGCGCTTCTTTTGGTCGGTCATTCAGGCAACTGAGGAGCCTGAAAGCCTGTTGGTTTCCTTTCTATTGTTTTTTTGCAGTGTGGAACCGGGTTAGCCTATTTTCTGACTGGTTGGTTAGACTTGCGCACTTAGTTGGGTGCATGTGGGTGAGACTAGATGTATACAGACTTTTCTTTTTGTTTCCTATCTTAGCTTCTATGTTTTCAAGTGTATCTTCACTTTCTCTTCACCTTTTTCTGCAGCGTTCATTCCGTTGTGTTGTATGTAATGTACCCTCTCATATTGAATGTTGCCTTGGGGGTTTCTCCATTCCCTCATGGTATCAGAGCTGTAGAAAGACACAACCTTTTCCTCCCACCATACAGCACGAAGCATCAACATCGAAGGCATCTGGGCTGGTGCTGGGCTGGGCTGGGTGGGGCGCACAGGATCTGGCAACGTGGAGGGCCTGAGGTAAGGGCTCACATCACATAGTCCTCTGGCAGAGCCGGAGTCGGAATATTGCCAAAAAGTTTTTTGGCAGTTGCCCTCGTCGTTGCTGTCTTCTTGGCAACGATGTGCAGAAATCTTGGTACTGACTTAGGCCACCTCCATAGCATCAGCAGCTGCTGCCACAGTAGCTGCTACACCCAGCTTCAACCGTCACAGCAGGTGCAACTATAATCAGTAGCAACAACAGCAACAGTAGTAGCAGTTTTAGCTGTAGTAGCAGCAGCGGCGGTGGTGCCAACCCCCTGGATGCAATGCATCTTCATGCAACATCCAGAACAGCCGCACCAACAGCAACTACATTAGCAGCAGCAGCAGTAGCAGCAGTAGTAGCAGCAGTAGCAGTAGTAGCAGCAGCAGCAGCAGTAGCCGCACTCACAACAGCAGCTACAGGTGCACCTACAGTAGTAGTCGCTATAGCAGCAACAGCTGTAGCAACTGTAGCAGCAGCTACAATAGTAGCTACATTAGCAATTGCTGTAACCACAACACTTGAAGCAGGAACAAAACTTGCATTTGTAGTAGCAACTCCAGTAGAAGCTACAGCACCAATCGTAGCAGCATAATAGCAGCAGCAGCAATAGTGGGCACAGCAGCTGTGCTCACCGCCGGCAGCCGAGCTCATCAGCTAGCGGGAAGTTGCTCTGCAGCTTCTGCAGCCTGCCTGTTGACGGACTGAGTCAATGGCCTCAACAATCAACGAGCTCTTTGATCGACAGGCTCATTGCTTGACGCAACCACCTTCCTCTTATTCACCAGCGAGGTTTGAGCGCACCCTCCCTACCAAAAACAATTGGTGGAGTAGAGGCAAGGAGCCTTGTTACCACTTGCGAACCCCGGGTGACCCCGGGTCTGGCCCACACTGCTGACTTCCCATTGGTGGTTTGTTTTTTCCATCATTTACCTTTTGATTTTCTTCACCTTTTACTTTTCTTTTCTCTCATCCTTTCCTACATGTGGTTGAGACCCAGGCATTCGGGGATTTTTCCCGTTGCCTCGGGAGACAGTGAATCCCCTTTTCACCCCCATCCTCTTTGGCCGAGACCCTCACACATGGGATTCTGACCCCATGTGGTAGGAGACCACCACTATCATGTCCTTGACAGTTCCGACGCCCGGCTGGGCTTCCATGCCAGCCTCTTTGGTGGCGGCTGTACCCCAGCCGGGATAGCATTGGCATCCACCGCCGTTCTACCCTACAGTCTATGGGCCGCCTTCTTCATCCTACACCCCTCCATTGTGGCTCCAGCCCGCAGCTCCATCTTTCTTTACGTCACCAGCTTGGTCCTTTCTGGAGCTACCGCATGGTCTAGACACATCTGCTCCAACCTCCGACTTCTCTTCCCATCCTCGGCCTCCAGTTTTCCACTCTGGTGTGGCTTTGACTTTCGAGTCTGCGGTTCACCGTTGTTCATCGGATGGAGCCCTTCAAGATACGTCGGAGGGTGGAGTTGTGTTTTTCGTGTAGTGGTTTGAGCATTGGCAGTCATTCACCCTCCCTCATCTCCTTGCTGTGACTTGTAGTTGTACTACATCCTCTCCTGTCCTAGCTTGCGGTGCCATACAGTGTCATGTGACTGCTTTGTCTCATGTGTCAAGTGGCTTCTAGATCATTGATTGCGGAGCCACTTATCACATGAATTCATCTTGTGCCGCATTTGTCACGTTGGGGCCTGTCGGTGACGCACTCTTCATGTGCACTGGTTCTGGCCAGATGTTGCTAGTTCAAGGTGTTGGTGTTATGCGTTTTGTTGGTCCTTCAGTTGACCTCTTCTTCCCTGATGTCCTCTTTGTCCCTGTGCTTGAGGTCAGCTTTTTTTTTGTCACTGCTTTGGATGATCAAGGCATGGAATTTGTCTCATCTTGTGGCGTTGGCAGTGTGTCGCTGTAGACCTCTGGCCAGAGGTCTACAGCGACACACTGCCAACGGACGACGGTACAGGTAAGTGTACGGACACTTACCGACATCCTCTGGCCTCCGCAATTGCGGCAAATTGTATCGCGTACACTTACCTGTACCGTCGTCCGTGGCCAGTGCAACAGCGCATGTTAATTCTTCTTCCTTGCGTTCCCCTGCACACACATGTTTGCTCCATTGCCGCCTGTGCCATGTGCAAACAGCCGCCATCCATAGCCTCTTATGTCATCAGCCTACTGTTGGTCTTGGCCCTTGCACATTCCCTATGCCCTGCACTGCTCATTGCCTTGGTTGCACACAAGGCAAGCTTCATTGCCCGTCCTCTCCTTTGTCTGACTCCTACACGCTGCATCCCCTTGTCCTTGTCCATGCAACATCATGGGCCTTCTCCCGAATGAATTTCTGGAGGTTTTTGGTTGTGCATCTCGTGTCTTACGGGTGTCTTCTCTCGCTTTTGCTAGATCTTTGCCCTTTGCATCATCTCCTGTTGCTTCTGCGTCATTTCCTACATCATCACCTGTCGCGTTTGCATCGTTTCCTACGTCATCTCTTGTCGCGTCTGTGTCAGTACCAGCCTCAACTCCTGTCGCATCTAAATTTTTTCCTGCCTCATCTTTTTCACATCTGCATCATTGCCTACATCATCTCCTGTTGCATCTGCATCACTTCCTACATCACCATCTATGACATCTGCATCATTGCTTGCATCATCTCCTGCCGCATCTGCATCGTCACATGCGTCATCTCCTATCGCATCTGTGTTGTTGCCTACATCGCTGGTTATGGTCCCATGAGTAGTAGACCCAGTTGCAACCTCGCAGCCTCCGATCTCGTCGCCGTTTGTTTGTGCGCCAGGCGGTCCTCTAAGACCATTGTAGTTTGCACCTCATTATGCCCCACCTGCCAGCTGCATAGCTTTTGCTGGTCCCTCTGGGCCCGTGCGGTCAGTCCGTCCACCTCATGCTGGTATCGTTGACCCCACACAGCCTACTCCTGTCTCTGGTCTTGATGCTCTTAGCCTAGCGGCGGCTGTGGTAGAGCCTAATACTGCGCTTGGATATTCTCTCATAGCTACTGAGTTCTACCAAGCCATTGTGACAGCTGGATCTCCTGAGTCACTGCCATGTTCCTCAGTCACCACCGCACGCGTTGCAAGTGACACCACGACACATGTTCCTAAACCAAATATTGTGCAACAAGCACGCTCCGTTGCAGATGCATCACTCGGGGAGCATGCTATGCAGAAGAAACTTGTTGCAAACAGGGCGCATCGGGTTTTTGACAAAATAGGTTCCCTCCTGGTTGTGACACCATATCATCCCACTCGGTGTTTCGAGGAAAAGAGAGGCATGATGGTCCAGCGGAATGGTACAAGGAATGTCTCACAGCCAAGGGACTCTCTGAGGTTCCTGGTGTGGACTTTGATGCCACCTTTGCCCCTGCTGGCAAGTACACCATTTCAATGACATTGTTGAGTGAGGTGATACAGCATGATTGGGAGCTCCATCAGATGAACGTCAAGAATTCCTTCTTGTAAGGTAATCTCAAGGAAGAGATCTATCTTGTCTAGCCTCTAGGGTTCAAGGACGGCACAGACAGGGTCTGGTGCCTCTGAAAGACCTTGTATGGCTTGAAGTAATCCCCTCATTGTTGTAACCTAGAGATCTGTGCTACCTTGGAGTGGGGTGGATATCACCGTAGCACAATGGACCCAACAATGTTTGTGAGTTTCCTCTCTACACCCTTTTTCGCTGTCTTGGTATGTGTGGACGACCTCTTCATTGCGTCCTAAGACGCTCAGGCTGTCTAGGTTGTGAAGGATCTCCTCCAGAACTTGTATAGAATGGAGGATCTTGATCCAGCTTGTGTCTTCTTGGGGATGGAGATTGAGCGTGATCGCCACCATCGCATATTACATGTGTATCAGGCTAGTTACGTCAAGACGCTAGGGGAGCGTTTTTCTGAATTGTTGGCCATGCTCTCATTTGCATCTACACCTATGAAACCTGCTGGGTAGAGGCTTCTCATATCAACAGACCCAGATCATCTGGGGGATCCTGGTGATGTCATGACATACTTCCAAGTCATTGGCTCCTTGACGTTCCTCGGAAGTACAATGCGTGCATATACTGCCTTTCCTGTGAACTTCTTGTTTCAGTCCTCACAACATCTGCGTCAACTCCATTTGGAGGCTACTCTACGCATGGTGCGATATGTCATGTCTATCCCGTGCCTAGGCTTGTGCTTTCGCGCATAGCCGTCCATTGTTGTTGACGGATATAGTGACAGCAATTTGGCCCATGATCGTGATGCACGCAACCGGTCCGGCAACATCTTCCTTTTCGGAGGCACAGCTGTCTCGTGGAAGAGTGAAAAGCCAGGTTGCGTAGTTTGGAGCTCAAGTAAGGCCGAGTGCGTTGCGTTGGGGGTTGGGGTCTGTGAGAGCATCTGGTTGTGCCGTCTCATGCAAAAGCTGTGCCAGCCCATCTGATGCATCACCATCCGCAGCGACAATGAGAGCACGCGCAACATAGCAGAACACGATGGCATGTGTTACATTTGCACAAAGCATATCAAGATGGAGCATCAATTTGAACGCGAGCATGTTTTAGGCGGCAATGTTTCTATTGCGGGTGTCGACACGCGACATCAGGGTGCAGACTTCCTCACAAAAGCGCTCTGCTATGGAAAGTTTAAGTTTGTGGTACCTAATGTTGGGCTTCTTGCGTATGTTCCTGCTACTACTTGATTCGTACCCCGCTCTTGCTTCTTCCTCTCTCCGTCAGCAGTTCATATGTGGCCATGTCTTGTTCCCCTTGCTATACAAAATCGTTGCCATCATTTATTGACTCTTGTTCGCTTGTGGTGACTGGCGTCTGCGGGTCATGGGGGAGTGCTAGTGTGTGAGTCAAGGTGACCTCTAGACTTATCGCCATGGCTCATCAGTATGCAGGGACACTTGACAACTACTTTTACAGCGTCAACACTAGCGGCGTGCCCTCATGTGCTCTCCAGAGCTTTCTTGGCAACCACCTCCCAAGTCCATTTTCTCAGTGGTGCTATCCTTGCTCGTTCATGATCCAGTTGCGTAGAGTTTCTGTTTTCACACCTGGGGCTCCTTTCGGTTTGTCATTCGGACAACCGAGGAGCCCATACGCCTATCAGGTTCCCTTCTACTGTTGTTTTGACACTTGTAGCCGGATTAGCCTATTTTCTGACCGGTTGGTTGGGACTTGCGCACCTATTTGCGCGCATGTGGGTAAGACTAGATTTACACTCTTGTCTGTTTATTTCCTCACTTAACTTCTACGTTTCCAAGTGAATCTTCACCGTCTCTCCACCTTTTGAAGCACCATTTGTTCTGTTGTGTTCTGTGCAATGTACCCTCCCACATTAAACATTGCTTTGGGGGTTTCTCCATTCCCTCAACTTGGTGCTTCTCCCTAGCTTGACCCTTGCTGTTCCTTGCACCTGCTTCCTTGCTCGGGCTTTAGCTGAGTGGATGGTGTCGCCATGTGAGAATCAGCAAGACTATAAAACATCCTAGTAGTTTCTCACAAGAAATGTTGTGTGCCTGTGTCGCTTGAATTCTTGCACCCTGGGATTTGTGCATCTATGCAACATCTCTAACCCCATGCATATTGGGGTAATGTTTAGTTTCTTTCATAGTAGTGTGTGCGAGTGAAATAAAGAGATTCATTTCATGGTTTCATACCCCAAACCAAGAAGGTCCATCCTTTTAGCTGATGTAAAACCTGCTTGACCCAGCAACACACACAGGTTCACGTTTTGTATCCAGTGTTCTTGTTCCACCCAGGGCAACAGCCGGAAGAAAGGGATGCTGTAGGTGATGCCACGTGCAGTGATTCCTGAATTTGATGTCTCCTTTTTGTGTTTCCTCCCACAAGTTTCCAAGCCGGACAAATCA
This sequence comes from Penium margaritaceum, assembly GCA_023375785.1. Taxonomy (NCBI): domain Eukaryota; kingdom Viridiplantae; phylum Streptophyta; class Zygnematophyceae; order Desmidiales; family Peniaceae; genus Penium; species Penium margaritaceum. Next base: position 27,336 of record SZWC01014302.1, on the reverse strand, counting down.
CACCACTCCCCTTATGCTCCATAATGTCAGTGGCCAACAGCAAAGTGTTTGCAGTGCAACACAGGAAACTTTTTCAACACACTAGGGACAAGTATACTGGAAAGAACTTTGGAAAACCTCTTTCACCACTTCCCATTCGCACGATACTCTCTTGTCTGATGCACACAATGCCCAGGGAGGCAACTCGACAATTGGCCTTCGCAAAGTTGCCAATGAATCAACCCCCTTATGCTGCATGAGAGGAATGATGCGGTCTCTTCTATGCTTTCAATGCCCTGGAAGTGAATCATGCGGAATTGGTGGCATCTTCGCCAACCTCTTCTGACTTTTCCCATCCTAGCCTCCCTATCGCCCGCCACAAGTTCTCCGCTGTTTGCATGGTCAGAAGACGCAGCCTACAGATCTATGCTAGCCACTGCAGTAGCGCCAGGAGCAGCTGAAGGAGAAGCAGTGGCAGCGGCGACCTCAGAGGGCCTTGCTGCAGAGGGAGAGACTGACAAGGCTCGCTTTGTCTCCAGACACTTGCCCGTGCCGTTGGTGCCTGCGACACCAGCAGCAGCACTGGAACTAGTTTGAGCTGCTCTTGCTAAGGCCGCAGAGACATGACCTGCGCTTAAGGAGGTAGCAAAGGACATGGTGATGTTGGCCGTGGTGGTGGTAATGCTGGTGACATTGCTGCTGCTGCTGCTCCTGTTGCTGCCACCACCCAAAGGCGATGAGGCAGGCTCAGAATGGTCCTTCCCACTAAGGGCTGTGGCAATTGCCCTGTAGGCTCATGACCATGGCGCCAAGGAGGATTTGAACGCAGCAGAGAGAGATGTGAGAACAGTAGAAGGAAAAGTGAGAACAACAGAGGGGAAAGTGAGAAACAACAGAGGGGTAAGTGAAAACAATAGAGGGGGGAAGTGGAAACAGCAGAGGGGCAAGTGAGAAAATTTGAGAACAACATAGGGGCAAGTGAGAAAAGTAGAGGAGAAAGTGAGAAAAACAGAGAGGAAAGTGAGAAACAACAGAGGAGTAAGTGAGAATAGCAGAGGAGAAACTGGGAACAATGTAGGGGAAATTGAGTATAGTAGAGGGGTAAGTTGAAGCAGCAAAGGAGGGCCATAGGCCCTTCCTTAAAAAATGAACTAGCTAGTGCGCAGGTTGGGGCAGTAGCATTGTTGATGCAGCATGCGGGAACCCACGCTCGTTGCTTAGTCTGCCCCCTTAGTCTGCTGCACTAGAGTGTAAGTGTGAGAGCTCTGGTTTTTTACTCAGAAGTGCCCGCGCCAAAGATAGCTCCAGAAATCAGCTGGAATGAAGCAATGACTTAATAGGAATGAAGAATGAGCAACTATCTGAGACCCCTCTCAATTCTAGCCTCACCTCGGCTCTGTGAGGCTTGTTTCTCAGAAAACCAGCCAACCAGGGAGGTATGGGTAATCGAGGCCATTTCATACACTGGTTTTTTAGTGTGTGCATTGAGTGTGCTTTCATCAAAGGGAGTTCTTTGCACTATTCCCTACACTCCTTTCATTGTGCATGATATGAGCGTATTTTTGTTTTACATGAGTGTTGATTTTCTTCTTAGGAGGGTGTTCAGTGCGTGGGGTTAGTGTATGTGGGTAGTGCGCTTAGTCACCATACAAAGGTACACTAAGAGTGCACTGAGTGCGGTGATTTGTCTCATATGTCCTAGCATACCTTACCTTTTGTCCTACATGTCAAAAGATTTCTCTTCTTAAGCAGGACGTCAGTGCGTGGGGCTAGTGTATGTGGGAAGTGCGCTCTGTCCCCATACCAAAGTACATTACGAGCGCACTCAGTGTGTGAATTTGTCTTATGTTCCTCAGAAGAATCTGAGTTTTGTCTTATATGGCCAAAACTTTAAATCCTTAGGAGGTACCTCAGTGCATGGGGCTAGTGTATGTGGTGAGTGCGCTCTGTCACCATATAAATGTACACTAAGAGCGCACTCAGTGTGCTGATTCGTCTCAAGTGTCTTAGTATAGATTTATTTTTGTCTTACTTATCCCAAAGATTCCCTCCTTATCATTTTGATGTAGTTAAGAATTAGTGAAAATTTCTAGTCAAAGTGTATTTCCATATTTCGCAATGCATTATGTGTTTCTATGTATTTTTAAGGCCACTCCTATTGTCATATCCATGCACAAATCACAAAAACACATGTAACGAGCTCAGAGTCAAACTCGGTGCAGTGTAAAATTCTTTTCTAGGGATTATTTATCATGCCACTAGTAGATATTTTTTTTCGGACGTATCCATGGACAAACAGTTAGGCCACGTTACAAATGCATTAAATGTAAATTTCGTACGTTGTATTCCATTGCTCACTTCCGCTTGTCAATTTCATACGTTGTATTCCATTGCTCGCTTCCGCTATCTGTTTTGTCCGCTTGCATTTCTTTGCGAGCTTGACGGCTGGCATGCCATCGGCGACCGTTTTTGATGAATCTGGCATGGACTATCTCACGCTATCCACCGCTTGGGTTCTTGCAAGGTTGTCTAGAGAATCCCCCAGTGTACGGTGGAAGTGCATGTGACGAGTGCGTGGGGCACAAATGGAGAAGTGCACTTATCATGCACTGAGTGCACGACCACCTTTACAAGCCATTGCAGAATCGATTTACCAAACATATCCCAAACAGTTCTGTTTTCTTCTTAAATGAACTATAAGATAGGTCACGAACTACACCGACGAGTTTTGAAGCACATCGTAGTTTGAAACAAGTGAAACGGTTCTGTTCCGCTTCTCACGCGGACGTGTTCAGTAGACATTGAAAGCAAGGAGAGATAATTGCGAAAGTCTTTGCGCAAGCAGAGGACTCATTTAGTTCGTTCCAGAGGAAACACAAACGCTGCGAGTCAAAAGAGAAAGGGGGTTCTAGTCTTCCGCACATCAAGATTTTCCGATACCTGAAAAGAGATATATCTTTTACATCGGAAAATGTTTGAAGAACCGTATTGAGTAACGCAGCCCTCCGAAAGGTATTATCCGCCTCTTCAGTATAAAAACTGTGTGGTCCCATGTCGCGATGCCGCGTCGGTAGAAGAAGCAAAAGATGCTGAACAGTCGTTTTGACGAACACAGCCATCGTAAATTTTGTAGTCGAGTCCCGGGTAACAAATTGGGCTTTCATATCTGTCCGCTGGTTGCGCGAGTCGCATGCGCAAATACCGAGATGTATTGTTTGTCTTTTAATCATATTTTCAAACAAAAGCAGAAACCTTTCTCTCATTGTATTATGAAAAATCTTACGGTTCACAAGTGGTCCGATCTGATAATGAATCAAATGTTGTGGCATGATCATCTATGTCAATGTAAGGAAAAAGACAGAGAAAAGAGTTCGTTCATTCAATCGGTATGATGATCAGGTCCTGTTTGGTCAACAGCGAGATCTCGGTTTGTCGTGGCTGTTCTTTACAGCCGGTCAAGGACAACGATTTGTAGATGAAGGGGCTCTTATTCCTCGAACAGTGATCCTACCAAGGTTCGCAAGGGAGATCGTTGGTCCTCTCTCGTTTATTTCCGGAAACGACAAGTTGGACCTTGTCATGATTACTCGAGAAGATTGTTGAGTGTTCTATCGTTCGAACCAGTACTCTAATTTTAGTGTTAACATCACAAACCAGCACAAATGTGGGATGTGCAGGATCACGCACTCGGTACATGCTAAGAGCACTTCTCCACGCAAATCGAGCACACTGGCCCATATCCACTATGCGTCACACTGAGGGGGGCCCTAAGGATGGTACTAAAGAAAATTGACTAACAAAAGTAGGTCGGAGGTCGTCGTGTCGTCTACGAGCATTTAACCGTGAACTGACGGTCGTCATACTTGGCAACCGTCAACTGTTTCGTGTATTCCGTGAATAAATCCGTAAACAGGTCTCATCGACATATATTGAATGAATTAGGACCAAAGTTTCGACTGAGAAACTGGTGTACAGTACTAGGTAAATAAATATTTCATCTACTAAAGAAACTCGGTATACGAAGATCATATTAACAATAAAATAGGATTTTTTTATCTAATTGGGATACAAATATACGATTTTGCATGACATTTTAGGGAGAGATAGAGAGAGAGAGATAGAGAGAGAGAGAGAGAGAGAGAGAGAGAGTGAGAGAG
>SZWC01014302.1:4290-21248 GCA_023375785.1 Penium margaritaceum | reverse complement strand
GTCTGCAATTGCGGTGACACTCTCGTTGTCACAATGGAAGGTGATGGATGACACAGGCTGACACAACTCACCCAACAAACCACGCAGCCACACACTCTCACCTGCACCAGCGCCCAAAGCCACGTACTTTGCCTCTGATGTACTACGTGAGACACATCCTTTCTTCCCACTACGCCATGAAACTACCGTACCCCCCATGAGAAAGATCCAACCAGTGCGGTGCTTCCCATCTCGGCTCCATGCCCAATGGCTGTCAGTGTAGCCCACGGCTACCACAGACGGCTGCCGAGGAAATGTGAGAACTTGGCGTGGGGTAGAGACCACATACTGCAACACGTGGACGGTTGCATCAAGGTACAACTGGTGCACGGATTGTGAGAAATCAGCAAGGACATTCACTACAAAGGAGATGTCGGCTCGTGTGGTGGTGGCAAGAAACATGAGTGACTCGATGATGCGAAGGAACGTTGTGATGTCCACTGTTGCACCCAAGGTGCTGGCGTAAGGAGGCTTTAGCTTCAGCTGCCCGCCATGGGTCATCGGGTTGGAGGCGCTGGGGACAGTGGTCAGGAGATCGGAAAGACAGTCAGTGAGAGTCTAAAATGTATGTAGCGTGATGTACCCGCATGATGACGTGAACGAGATTGGGCTCAATCTCCAGGCCGAGAAACATTTGCGCTAACCCGGGATCCTTCATCTTGTAAGTCACCTTCAGCAACTCCTTCACTTGGTCGACAGCAGCAAGGTCAGGAGACGCGATGAGTAGGCCATCCACGTAGACAAGGATCGCAGCGGAGGCAAACCCAAGAGGAGTGCTGAAGAGTGCGGGGTCTGCAGAGCTACAGAGAGGTCCACCCATCAAAAGGGTACCTCCATGTTCAAGCACCGAGGAGACTGCTTGAGGCCATACAGGGCCTTCCACAGTCGCCATAATCGGCCCGTCCCATCCTCAACACCAAGGAGCTTGGTCATGTGGAGCTCCTCACCATTGAGAGCACCATGAAGAAATGCGTTTCTCACATCCATCTAGCTCCCAACCATGCTGTGCGATAAGGCTGAAGAGCGCCCGGCTGGTGGTGAAACAACCAGCGGGGACAAAGACCTGGTCATAGTCAACTCGAGTAACCTGGGAGAAGTCGTTGGCGGTGAGCCGGGCCTTGTACTTGTCCAGGGTGCCATCTGGTTTCCACTTTTCGCAAAACACCCAGTTTACCCCTATCGCCTTGCACCAAGGGGGGAGTTCCACGAGCTCGCACACTGCATGCTCGTTGAAAGCAACGAGCTCCTCCCGACATGGAGCCTCCCATTGGTCAGCATCGTGAGTGGCACGGGCCTCACGTAGGCTGTGCGGGTCATGTGCCATTGGGGAAGGCCGTGCCGTCGGCACATGGGCAGCACAAAGTCTTGCAGGAGCCCGGGCTAGGATGGCGGAGCCACACGGTGATGCTGCTGGGGGATGAGAGCGTAGCCAAGGGCCAAGCCTGGATGAGTGTCCTGAGCAACAAGGCCAAGAGCCATCAGGCCAAGGACCTTCATGCCGGGCTCACCGCTCACAACAGTGTGCGGGGAGTAATGGGTGTCGACGGGTGTGCTGGAGGCTGCCTGGGGAGACTGGTGCGAGGACTCAGGGCCGCCGTTGGCTTACGGAGCCGTAGAATACCACCAGGAATGCGGGTGTTGACCCGGTGCACCGGGGTGTCAGTGACGGAAGAGGGAGCCCGGCGAGGACTAGGTGGCAAGTCGGGGGTAGCTGTCGGGTCCCATGTCGGGGAACCGCTAGACACGGGCGGATCCACAGAGTTGGGTGCATCGGAGGCCGGAAGGGGGTTAGCCAAGAGGTCAGGGCGGGCTGAGGACTCAGCGGAGGACTCTGTCTCTGACGGGTGCCTCGCATTGCCGGTAGGGGAACTGGGCGGCAAGGTGGATGGTGAGGGAGGAGCATCCGAGCCATCCGCTATCACATGTGTGGATGAAGGGGGAACGACCTGTGCCTCTAGAGCCGGAGCGGCGGCGCGACAAGTATCTCCTCCATGAGACAACACAGACAAAAGCAAAGGGGAGGTAGACCGGACACAAGGGAGGTCACGAAGGAAGAGGTCTTCACAGAATAAGGCATCAGGAGACTCAAAAACATGTGTCGGACGGGGTCCCAGAAGCACCAGGCCTTGGACTGATGTGAGATACCAACGAAGGTGTAGAGACGGCTGCGAAGGTGCAGAGATGGCTGCGAGGGGCAAGCTTGCAGAGCCAGACGCTGGCGACACACCCCCACACATGAGCAGGCCAAATATCGGCACGCTGACCACACCACAATGTGTACGACGTGGCTTGGCGGGGAAAGGGACCATGTGGAACGTGGTTCCACACCCAGGTCATGTAGGACATGGCGTCAAAGAAGAAGTCCTCGGAAAAATTGCACTTGACACGCATGGTGCCGACAGCATCGGCCATGGTGTAGTTCACGTGCTTGGAGACACCGTTCTGTTGCGGTGTCCCAAGGGCGGATGTCTCATGACGGACCCCATGACTAGCGAGATACGCAGTAGTGTCCCTCATGTACTCGTCACCGAGGTCAGACCAAAAATGGCGGAGGGTATGACTGCACTCGCGCTCAGCCGCGAGGTACCAAGCACGGATGGCGGAGGCCACGTCACTCTTCCGGCGGAGGCATATGACCCAGCGAAAGCAGGAGTAGTCATCCGTGAGGGTCAACTCATACTGCCTACACTCGACCACGGATGCAACCGGGAGAGGGCCTAGGAGGTCCGAGTGGACAAGCTCCAGCGGGTGATTGGCCCGAGAAGAGGATGCAGGGTAGGAGGCTTGGTGCATCTTGCCCTGGGCGCACTTGATGCAGTTAATGCGGCAAGGCCATTGGAAGGTGGAGGGATCGAGTCCGAGCGCAAGCTGGGTGTGGAGCATGTTATCGACAACATCAGAGTGTATGTGGCAAAGCGTCGGTGAAGGAGGTGCACGTGCTCAGGGGAAAGAACACTGGTGACACACACATGTGAAGTGTTGGACGAGGGAGGGAATACAGATGAAGGAAGTTGAGTGACATGCCAGAGGTTGTCACCACAAACAGCACGGAACATGACCTGACTGGATGGGCTAAGGGAAACATTGCCAATGCCACAAGTGTGACAGGCGTCCATGCTCATGAGGCCGAGAGCCGTGAAAGACAGGAGGCTGAGTTCCAAACCTGGCTCATACAGCACATTAGTCAGAAAGACGTCACCAGACGGACCATGAAAACGAACGACGCCAACACCACGGACCGGCAAGATCTGTCCGGACCCCGACCGGACACAATGAAATGTCCCAATGGGACCAAGCATGCTGAACGCCTAGAGACAGGACGTCATGTGATGCGTGGCCTTGGAGTCAATGATCCAAGTGCCATCGGGACTACGGACCGAGGCCTGGGCGTTACAATGAGGGCCAAAACAAGATGTGGGAAGGGAGATAGAGGTTGCAAGCTGAGCAGAAGGAACATAGGCAAAATGATCATGCCAGTCATCCAACAGGCGACATCATCCAAAGCCGGCCCCAAAGGGTAACATGCGGCTTCCCTGAGGTTGCCTCGGAGACGGTCTCTCTCTGGTAGTGGGAGACCTCTTGGCTAGCAGTCACACAGCGCGTACTTCCTTGGGGAGGAGGCGTGATGTCGAGCTGTGTGGTGATGAAGCTCTATAGCTGGCGGATTGGAGCGGCGGAGTCGACGGGTGCCACGGACTGTGGGGTCACAGCTCCGGACGAGGGATACGAGGCTATGGGTAGCACACTTGCTGCACCAAAGCGTACTGCTACTGCTACTACAACGCACTGTATATGGCTGTGGTTGTGGTGGGACATGCTAGTGGTGCTAGTGCAGATGGAGAAGGGACAGTGGAAGCTACGTTGATGCTGAAGAGTCGGCTGCATAGTGGAGTAAGTGGTCGCCACAGAACCGTTCGGGGAAAAGGGAGGGCCTGTGGTAGCAGCGAAGGTGCCAAGGCTGTGCTCACGCTAATAGTGCAAGGTTGCGACAATGCGGGCCTTGTCAATAGCGATGGGGCACTTGCACCACCTGTGCCCAGTCTGGCCATAGTTGTGTCACGTCAGGACAGTGCCACCGGAGGAAGACTGCTGCCCCTTGCCCTTGCCCTTCCCGCCCTTCTTTCCTTTGCCTTTGGCGCAGTGAGAGGAAGAAGTGCCAAGGGAAGTGGTGGAGGAGCCACCGGAGGTGGCAGCTACGATTGCAGAGGAGCCATCACGCTGAAGCTGTGTCCTATGTGCTTCCTCTACACTGAGGAAGAGATAATATGCCCAGGTCATCAAAGTGCCGTGGGCCGCCAGCGCCTCGAGGATGGGTAGGCCGTGGGGCATGATGTCCGCAAACTCAAGAGTGGTACCGTTCTTGGTGGTGAGGAGGGCAGCAAGCGGGGGAGGTGCGGTTGTCTGGAGCCGGCGCTGGATGTCCTGTGCACGGCGCTAGTAGGTGGTGAAGGACGTGGAATCCCTCATTTAAAGGGATCTGAACTCCTTCAAGAGGCGGCTGACAGCAGCCTGACCAGAGGTGCGATAAGGCTGTGTCAGCGTGTCCCAAGCCCGCATGGGGTCAGCGCTGATGTCATCAGTGACGTCACCGATAAATGGCTCAAGGGTGGTACGATCAGCATCGGGTGCGGTGAGTATGAGTGCGTGGATGGCGCGACCTGCCTCAAGCGCCTGCTCTGGGACGGCGTCTTCATGCGGAAGGTTGTAGTACAGCCACAGGCCCTCCCCCTGTGCCCAGATGCAATAGAGCAGTTCCCAAGACGGGATTTTCTCATCTCCGATGAGGATAGGAGGAGAGGACTCGAAGTCCTTACGCCGAGAGGGGCCGGCTACTCTAGTGCCTAGGACGCTAGTAACTGTCTATTAATGTTGCTGCACCTACTACTGCGCTACTATCCGTGATGCCATGGTCAAAGCAGGGCTAAGCTGTCCATGGGGGATAGTCTGGCTAGTGCTGGTTGCGGCAAGCATCTGGCGCAACTGATCGACCTGGCGCTGCTGATCCGTTATGGGATCTGCAGTGGAGAGGTCCGCAGAGCTATTCTGTGTCTCGGCGGCATTGTCATGGCTGGACATTGTCACTACTGCTAAGGCTGCTGACGCCTCTGCTGCAGCTGCGGCTACTCTTGCTGCTGCTGCCGGTGCTGCTGCGGCGGCTATTGCTACTGCCACCACCATTACTGCTGCTTCCGCTGCTGGTACTGCCACTACTGTTGCTGCCGTCGTCGCTGCTGCCACTGCTGCTGCTGCTACCTCTACTACTGCTGCTGCGAATGCTTCTGCCATTGCTGCTGCTGTCACCACGCTAGGTTGGTGTGTGTGTTGTAGATTTGCCCCTCTGCATGCCCAAGTGCGGCGCCGGGAGGCACCGACGAGCCGCCAAAGAGAGGAAATTCCTCGTCGACGGATCTGGCAACTCGATGATTACTCGGATCCTAAAATGGAGGATTGCCCCTAAAAGTTGACGAGTTGCTGAGTCTGGTGGACGTTGTTTCACCGGAATCGGACTAGTAACGAGGCAGATATGGGCTTCCAAAGTTGGGGTGTGCGCGGCGGTTCTGGGAGCCGGCCGCGGTTCGACTTCCGGTGAATAATCGACCGGAACAAGTAACAAAAATGCCATCTGGGGATTTTGCTCCGGAAGATCTGCCGAGGCGTCCGGTGGATGATCCGCCAGATTTCAGGAGTGCAGTTTGTTACTGAGGGACTTCGCCAAAATCCTGGCTCGGAGTCCGAAACTCAGTAGTACAGTTTGTTCCTCGGGGACTTCGTCAAAATTCCGACTGGAGGTCCGTGAACAGGTTTCGACCCACATCAATCCCCATCACCAAACTCGATGATTAACTCATCGAAACAGACCCCAAAGGTGCGAGGGACACCGCCACTATGCGTAGGGACATCTATGCCTCCGGAATGGCGTTTTGATGGGTCCTTGATGTGTGAGGGCGCCTCGACAGGCGACGTGGTGCAAGCCGCCGACTGAGCGGCTGATTTGGGGTGCTGCACTTCGGATGACGTAGCGGGAGCTACGGTGATTCGAATCGCGCACGGTTTGGTGTGTTGGAGAGCTCATGACTAGCCCTACAAATGTTCAGATCATGTCCATGTTCAAAAACCTAATGCAAAAATCGCGTTCTTCCCTTCGCAAAAGTGACTGTCTCGCATTTTTCTTCAACTGCCAGAAACATAGCGTGAGGCGACCAGAAAGCTCACGCTTAGACTCAGAACTACCCACACAAAACACAGCCGTGAGCACGGAGGACCAGTCGGGCCACGTTGGAACCGCAACCCGGTTTCCGACAAAGAGTTATGGGCCCACTACCATGACCGGTCTACAAATCACTCACGGCTTTCGCGGCGGACAGGATTGTCGTCGTGGACGACATCGCCGTCAAACTCTGAGCTATGGAGCCAGAGTTGAAGACTACGCAATGGCGCAGAAGGAGACACAGGCTATCCAGAAGTATGCGGGCGGCCCTGGCTTTGGGCTATGGAGGTGGCACTCCGAGATCCACCTGGCGCATAAGGGTGTGCTGCAGGTCATGTTGGAAACCGAAGTCTCCAATGAAGCGACAGCGATGGAAGCGTAGAAGGAGGCTTTCGCAAAGCAGAACACGGAGGCGCTCATACTGCTGGTGTCCGGGACGGCTGAGTCGAAGTGGGGCTACTTCCAAGGCTGCAAGCTGGCAGCTGAGGCTTGGCAAAAACTTTGCACCATCCATCAATCCAAGTCGCTCGCGAACAAAATCTTTGCCATGAAGCGACTCCTGACAGTGAGAATAGAGGAGGGAGGTGATGTCATCACCGCCATGCATGTGGTCATGACCCGTCGGGCCACGTTGGAACCGCACCCCGGTTTCCGACAGTGTGGTCTCCTCTCACTCGATGATGAAAGTGGTTCAATCGGAAATCTGACTGCGTTTCTCGCTGATTTAGGATGGTGGCCAAATTGACCCCCAGTCCATAAATTTGACAAAGTGCTGAAATTCCAATATTTAAAATTTTAGAGATTAAAAGTCAAGGTTGTCTAAATCAAGCGAAATCTGGACCACATGTGCTTCTGACTGTGCTGAATTTAGTGGTGGAAGTCTTGATTTGAAAAGGTGAAAGAAATGACCAAAACGACCTGATTTTGTGTCCAGCTTGAAATGCTAAGAAAATTTGGATCTGCGACGCGGAACGATTAATGCTGGAGGCTACAGACCACCAAACGAGCCTACTATGGTGGCCATGGAAAGATTGTGACCTAAGCCTTCCAAAGAGCCTATGTGCGTATTTGTTTATGCCCGTTTGAGTCCGGTGCAGTCAGGCATAGGGGACTTGGGTGGCTGACGCGATTTGCGTCCGCGTCTTCTCCTCGTCCGTGCGGCTTCCAGGAAGGTGCGAGGACGGGGCAGTAGCTAGAAATGCTGCTCTTGCCTTCTTCCTCTCCCTCTTGGGTGTCTGCTGCTGCCACTACTGCTTCTTCTTGCTGTTGCAGCTGTGTTTGACACTGGTGCTGTTGCTACATCTCTGCTACTACTACCGCTGTTGCTCCTGCCACTGATGGTGCTGCCGATACTGCTCCTGCCGCTGCTGCTGCTGCTGCTGCTGATGCTGCTGCTGCTGGTGCAACTGCTACAGGTCACTCACACCTCTAGTTCAGATTGTGATGTGCGTTGTCGCCAGCAGGTTGCCTGAATCCGCTGCGCTGGCTGCTCACCTCCCTGCGTCAAACGTGGGGGTCTGAGCTGGCGGAAAAAATCCGGCAGCATTTCCCCTCGCCCATTGGCTGTGGGAAAAATTCTGATGCCGCCACCAGGCAGGTCATTCTTGCTCGAAAAAATCCAGCAGCATTTCCCCTGCACTCGCGTGTATGGGAGGTCCGCCGACATAGTCAGAAAACTTGTACACCATTGCTGCTGTTGTTGCGTCTGTTGCGCTATGGCTCTTATAGCAAAAAGGAACTAGCTAGTGCACAGGATGGGGCAGTGGCATTGTTGATGCAGCGTGTAGGAACCCACGCTCGTTGCTTGGTCTGTCCCCTTTGTCTGGTGCACTACAGTCTAAGTCAGAGCTCTAGTTTGTTACTCAGAAGTGAGTCCGGCAAAGTTAGCGCCATAAAGCAGCTGGAATGCAGCAATGACTGATTAGGAATGAAGAACTAGCAACTAGCTCAGACCCCTCTCAGTTCTAGCCTCACCGCAGCTCTGTGAGGCTTGTTACCCAGAAAACCAGCCAACCAGGAAAATCATAGCATTATCCTGTCTGGAAGAATTTCTTCCAGGATAATGCTATGATTCCAGATAGCCCAAAACCTGGGTGTTGTCCATTTTGCCTAAAAACTGGATCATACCGAAATAGCCACGCTGCAAACGTACTCGTGCAATCAGAATTAACAAGAAAAATAGCTACGAGGAGTTACGACTGCCTGAACTCAAGTGTCGACTACACTATTTCAGAAAGCCATCTAGGACTACTAATGACGTGACAGCAAAGGGTAGCTGCCGATGGAGCTGGTCGTGTGAGCGCGAGGAGAAAGAGAACTACACACTTGGCTTCACGGCGACACGTCCACTCCAACGAGGAGCTCCCCGTCGTCTTCAACGTCCATCAAGACAGTCGTCTGCACGAGCATGTACACCAACTGAGAGGTCATAGCATGAGTCAGTGAGGCAGTGCACAAATAAGACAACAACACCTCAGACACACATGCTCAGAAGAACGTGCTTTCACATAAAGGGGGTAAGACTTTCTAGGGTAGGAGGGAGGAATGAAGGGGGCAATGGAGGAGGGTGGTAGGAAGATAAGGCATAAGGGAGACACGGAGGGAGAAAGGAGGGGTGGAAGAGGGTTGGAGGAGGGAGAAAGGTGGTTGTGAGGGATAGACATGAGTGGGGAGTGGGAGCAAGAGAGAAAGGGAGGGAAGAGAGCAAAAGGAAGGGAAGGAAGGGGAATGACTAGAAAGAAGGGAGTAGGGGAGAGGAAATAGTAGGGAGAGGGGGAGGGAGGGAGGGCACTAAGATGGGAGAAATATAGGGAGAAAGAAAGAAAAGTGTGAATGGGTCAAGGGAGGAAGGGTATTGAGGATTAGGGGAGGCAAGAATGAGGGAGAGAGGACTGAAGGGAAGGAGGAAGGGAGGGAAGGTGGAATGGATGAGGGGAGTTGCAAAGGGAGGAAGGAAAGAAGGGAGGGAGAGGGAGGAGAGAGAAGAGAGTGAGTGAGTGCAGGAGGAAAAGAAAGAGACAGAGGGAGGGAGGGAGGGTGGGAGAAAAGGAGGGAGTGATGGAGAGACTGCTACTTGTTGGTTTGTGTGGCTTCCACCCGTCACGAGCGATGACGCGGTGATTATCCGCATACCAAGTACTGGTTGTATGGAGCGCCGTTACTGGAGAGCATGACGATGTGATCCATGATGCGGACGCAGCTGGCACCAGGGCACCGACGAGTGGTAGCTCCGTGCACTAGCAGCAGCTAGACACCTGTCACGACATCCCGGGTGCTTTCCGGGGTCGTTTCTGGATTTTGTGCAGACGCAGGAGTTTTCTCGGTGGACTGGCTCTCGAGCCCGGTTTGCATGTTTTGCATTGTCTGTCCACTGATCGATGCCGGACTTGTGCGTGTGACCAGTAGTAGCGTCCGGCTCAAGATTCTGCATCTCGAGGCTCTGATAGTGGTGTGTTCAGATACTTGTGCGCAGGTTTATGGCCAAACTAGTGATTTTAGGCCTGTTGTACAACAAACTAGCACTGCGTGTGCGTCACTTGCTGTGAGCCGTAGCAGGTTTTTATATTGTGATCTTGTCAGTTGTCATTCCTCTCTGCAATTATATTCATTTTGAGTTTCCTGACACATTGTACGTGTCCCTACCCAGACCCTTGCAGTTTTGTCTCTGACTTATGAATGTTGTCACACGCTGACCTAGCGCTGATGCCTAGTGTTGCGGCAAGTGGTTAGAAAGGTTCTTGGAAGTTTCTCTTGGTATTAGAGCAAGCAAGCCATAGCTCGTGTTGCTGTGCAGCAGAGACGCAGCAGTAGCAGCAGTGAGTGGCAGCAGCGGCAACCATCCATAGCAGCAGCAGATCCTGAAAGGACCCACCACGACTACGTTGAAGGGGAGCGGTCGAGACAACGGAGACATCGGCTGAAACCGCAAGCAACGGTAGCCATAGCAGCAGCGGCGATGGCTAGCAGCCACAGCAGCAGTGGCTAAGGTGGCCACAGCAGCAGCCCACAGCAGCAACCCCAAGCAGCAGCGGCGGCTGCGGCAGCGGTGAGTAGCTGTAGCTGTAGCCGCGGCGAGCAGCAGTTGTAGCAGCAGAAGCAGCCATAGTAGCAGAAGCAGCACCAGCAGTAGCAGGGGCGATGGCAAGCAGCTGCAGCAGCAGTGGCGGCTGCCAGCAACCGCAGCAATAACAAGAAAAGCAGCAGTAGCTACGGTGAGTAGCTGCAGCAACAACGGCGGAGGGCAGCAGCCTCAGCAGCAGCAGCCGTAGTAGCAGTAGCGGCGGAGAACAATTGTAGCAGAAGCGGTGGCAAAGAGTTACAGCAAAAGCGGCTGTGGTAGCAAGCAGCTGCAGCAGTAGTAGTGGCGGGGAGCAGGTTGCAGTGAGCAGCACCAGCAGCAGGCGGCACCGAGCAGCAACAGAAGCAACGAGCAGCAGCAGAGCAGGAGGAGCAGTACGCGTAGCCGTAGTGGGCAGCAGTGTTGCAGCGCTGCTGCTCAGCATAGTAGCGCGCAACTGCTGTAGAAGGCACGTAAGCAGATGCGCAATTGCTGCAGCACATGCACGCGCAAGGGCAGCAAGAGAAGGTGCAGCAGCCGCCAGAGCAGCAACACCTGCCCCCGTCGTCGTTGCAGATCCAGGAAGCTGCACGACAGCTTCCTACTACAACGGGATCGCTCGTAAGAGGGGTAGCCGGTCCGTCGAGGAGCTCACCCACGGGCGAGCTCGCCGATCGGCGAGCTCGCCGAGCAAGCTAGCTCGACGAGCTCACTCAAGGCGAGGCTCGCGCTTGGAAACCAAAAAAAAAGAGGAAAGAAGGAGGGGGAGAGGACCAGGGGGGTCCCCTAGTAGGCCACCCCAGGACAACCCCAAAAGGGGCACCCAAGGAGGTGGCACCTGGAAAAATAAAGCAGTAAAAACAAAAAAACAAACTGGGTGCACCCACACGTTGGTGCACTAACTCACCGCCGGCAAACGACGGCAACTGCAGTAGCAGCAACGGCCGCGTGAGACGCGGTAGTAGCAACAGCGGCGAAGGTGGTCTGATGCCACAGTCGTCGGCTGACGACGAAAACCGGAGCGACAACAACAGTCTTAGCAACAGCAGCACCGAAGGCGACTTGAGGTCGCATGGCAGCCACGCGATAGAAGCGTAGCAGTCGGACATCAACGTACCACCAGAGTGGTGGTGGCCGTCCTCGTGACCGCGTCACACACATTTGAGACATTGTGCTTTGATTGCCCGGTTCCCCCTTGTCAGAAGAATGCAATGAACGACGACGGCATGAGCAAAAACGAGCTGAAGCAATGAAGCATACATGATTGTGTTAGCAAAACTGACAGGAGAAGTAAGCCGAGTGCGATCCCAAGGAGTTAGTCGCAGGGCCTCGAGAGAGCCGAAGCACCGGGGCTCCAAGGTAGACAGAGGGCAGTGAGAGAACACGAGAGCCAAGCAAGTGATGTGTTGAGATTGGGCGAAAGGTCGAGAGTGACGAAGCGAAGAGTGAGTTGGGAATGGTGGGCGAAGGCGGTAGGAGCGAGGAGCGAGTAGAGCGAGAACACGGTGGCAAAGCCGCGGAACCAAAAGGGAACAGGATGAGCTGAACTATTCTGGTTAACTCGAGGGAATGAACATCCTCGGTATAAAAGGGCAGAACAGGACAAGGATACGAAACAACGGATTCTTTTTGCTAGCCGGACGCGAGTGACAGATGTCACTTTATTAGGGGATAAGTTGACAGTGAGGTCCGAACGGTCGAGCGACCAGAGAACCGTTAGTCAAGGTGGTTCGGTGGCAGGACCTGAACCGTTATTTAGAAGAGAATTCTCCGACCATAGATGTGCACGGAGTCAGTTTCGTGAGGAAATTCCAACACTCCTGTGGCCTTGTGCCAGCGGGAGCGAGTGTCTTATACACTCACCCATGCCAGGCTCTTGAGATGAGCACACCGGCTTGGCAAGGGGCGCAGCCGACGCCTTGGCTGGCACCGGCAGCGCAGGTGTGGCAGGCGCCACCAGCGCAGTTGCAGTTGCAGTCGTGGCACATGCCCCAGGCGTCCAACAGCTTTGCCTGCTACTTTTGCGCCGACCGACACCATAGCTGGCGCCATTGTTGCCAGCGCCCTGCTGGGTGGCGACCGCCCTGGTTACGGTCCCGCCCTACTCCACCATCCGACTCAGAGACATCAGCTCATACCGTCACACCCCTCAGTGGAGCTATGGCGGAGTTGTACGCCGAGCTCCAGGATCTGAAGCGCATGGTGTAACAGCTCACAGACCATCTGGTCTCTGAGCAAGCCGTTGCCACCGTGCCGCTTCAGACACCCCTACCTTCCTCCTTGCCATCCTCACCTCTATCAGTGTCATCACCTGACCATGCCACACCTCCCGACCTTAACTTCACATCTGATGCCCTCCGCTCTGTCCTGGAGTCAGTTGGAGTCATCCCGACCGTTGACTTCTCCGCTTCTGTGATAGTCCCTTCAGCTTGGCGTCGTCGCGCTCGCACTCGGTACACGAGGCAACGGACGGCACATTTGGCAAGACGTGCCCAAGAGGCAGCAGCAGTCGCAACAGTGGCAGACGTCAGCACGGAGATGACTCTCTTGTCCCCAGTCGCAGGGTTGGTGCAGCATCCCTTCGCAGCTTCTACCGGTGCGTGGGTCGAGGGGGGGGATGGAGTGTCCGCCAACGACCACCGGAGAGTGCATGAGGGATGCGACAGACGGTGCTTCACGACAAGACAATCTCGGTGAGGACGAGACATCCGAGGAGTGGTCCAGCGTGGAGTCGGAGACGGACGAGTGGTCCGACGCGGAGTTGGAGGCAGACGTAGAGATGGAGAAGGAGATGGAGACTACAGTTGATGTAGCAGAGACCACGACCACAGAGGCAGGTGTGGTAGAAGCATTGGATGACAACCGACACATGTGGAGTAGACGTCCGGGCAGTGGGTGTGCCGGCCGCCATCAACGTCGTGACAGTAGCAACAGTTGCAGTCATTGCTACTGACGGGACGCCGGCAGTGGACGCGCTTGTTGGTGCAGACACCACGATGATCGTCGCTCCTATAGCGGCTGGTACAGTCTGCACAGGAGTAGACGCTCCCTCAGCCACAGCATCTGCCATTGGAGATACACATGCGGAGGGGGCACCCGGAGAGGCAGGAGACGTCAAGGTTACCAGCACTTCTGCTATGGCCACTACCATTGCGATAGCTATCTGTGGAGGCGTAGCCGTCGCGGAAGACGTAGCTCGAGTAGTAGCTGATGAACCAGCAGCCGAGCAGGCCCCTGCGCTCGAGCGTGTACACTCTGCGCTTCACGACCAGGAGGATGCAGTCACACATGCGGACAGGCACCTACAGGACCTCACGCTTGAGCTATGTGCAGCGAGCACACGTTGGAGCACCGCAGATGCCGCGGGCCATCTGTTACCGACAATAGACGTCGAGGATGTGTACACGCGTCTCGAGGCTGCTGAGTGGACGTTCCATGGTGCAGTGTGGAGACGGTCGAAATTGCGCCGATAGCTGGACGAGGCGATATCAGTGGATGCTTCAGCAACGACGGCTCGTGCAGTAGCAGCTGCTACTGTGGCCCACACTGTTGACAGCCGAGTGGCGGTTGTGCCCACGGCATCAGTTGAGCCTACAGTAGTCACCCCTACAGGCGCATCTACCGTGGAGGATGCAGAGCGAGCTGCAGACCTCCGGCTCATGGCTGTCCTGAGCGGCGTCGCTGACACCATGGCGATTCCAGCCTATGTCATACCTACACACGTCCAAGCTACAGTTCCCGTACCCGAGCGCGCACTCCGCGGTCGACGAGGAGGAGGTAGATGTGGCTCGAACGGAGGTGCACGTGGAGGGTCTCATGGCCGAGCTACGGGAGGCTAGCAGCCATCGTTACACTACGGATGTTCCAGCACGGAAGGCTTCGGAGGAGTGCGTGGAGGATGTGCGCATGTGTCTCGAGGCAGCTGAGAGGTCTTTACAAGATGCACGTCAGAGACGGGCGGATGTCCAGCAGCAGGTGGACGATTGGTTGCACTCCAGAAGTTGGGAGGAGCCCCGTGACACTGTACGGGCTCCCGATGATGGCGACGATGCAGTAGAGGCAGATTCACCGACGGAGGCCGACGTTCGACTAGGAGTCGACAGCCGAGTGACAGGATTGCTAGTAGCAGCCGGTGCCTCTGCAGTAGCACCTATTGCACATGCAGACACTACAGATTCCGACACATTGTCTGGTGTCGACGCCTTGCCAGCAGCTCGCGGCCAGGCGATAGACGATTCGACAGCTGACCTACGCGATGAGGCGGCGAGGCTACAGGAGGCCGTGGCTCGGGCCGACGCGCATGCGATCGAGGTCCACCGTCAGGTTCGTTCCGCGATTGACCGCCTACATGTCGCAGATGCAGCCGCCCGGCCGAGAGGTGGAGCAGAGCTTGACGAGCTGTACACACGTCTCGACGCTGCAGTGTCCGCGTGGCGATGTGCAGCTCAGCAACTGGCAGGCCTACAACAGGTGATGTAGTTGGAGGAGGCCCTCAGCGCTGCACCATTCACAGCAGTAGGTGAGGAAAGCAGTGACGACGACGACAGCGACGACGACGCTCCGGCGTGAACCTATGTGGGAGCACATCCGACGAGCATCATTGTCATCCTTTCTATTGTCTTGCAGGAGTGTGTGGCCATGGGGGAACCAGCCTCTGCAGCCCAGGGGGGGTGTTGGTGTGTGGGCTTTGGCCTGACACCCTTCTGAGGACAGCATGGTTAGTTTGTGTCTGGCACGATGCTCCGGTTGAGGTTATGCTGGTCAAGACCCGTGCACCTGGTGACTTGTACCGCTGTGACGTGGAGACCCATTGCCTCCATGTGGTATGTATGTTCCATGCATGCGAGCAGGTGTGGTCGAGACCCGGACCCTGGAGACATGTTCCGAGGGTCACGAGGAGACCTTGTTGCTTTGTACCTCTTGTGTGATGTTTGGCACATGCGAGTGTGGATTATGTATTGTACGGTCCAGACCCGGGCACTTGGTGAATTATACCACTGTCTCGAGGAGACCTTGTATTATGGTTTGTGTTTACGACGGACAGTGAGTGTAGCCCCTCACTTGTCATTGCGGTGATGGCTTTGTCAGCCAGGGGGAGTGTTGGTTTGTGTAGCTTCCACCCGTCACGAGCGATGACGCGGTTATTATCCGCATACCCCGTACTGAGGGTATGGAGCGCCGTTACTGGAGAGCATGACAACGTGATCCATGATGCGGACGCAGCTGGCGCCAGGGCACCGACGAGTGGTGGCTCCATGCACTAGCAGCTGCCAGACACCTGCCACGGCATCCCGGGTGCTTGCAGGGGTCGTTTTGGATTTTGTGCAGACGCAAGAGTTTTCTCGGTGGACTGGCTCTCGAGCCCGATTTGCATGTTTTGCATTGTCTGTCCACCAATCGATGCCGGACTTGTGGGTGTGACCAGTTGTAGCGTTCGGCTCGAGATTCTGCATCTCTAGGCTCTGACGGTGGTGCGTTTGGATACTTGTGCGCAGGTTTATGGCCAAACCAGTGATTTTAGGCCTGTTTTAGGACAAACTAACAATGCGCATGCGTCACTTGCTGTGAGCCGTAGCAGGTTCTTATGTTGTGATCTTGTTAGTTGTCATTCCTCTCTGTAAATATATTCATTTTGAGCTTCCTGACACTTTGTACGTGTCCCTACCCAGACCCTTGCAGTTTTGTCTCTGACTTGTGACCGTTGTCACACGCTGACCTAGCGCTGACGCCTAGTGTTGCGGCAAGTGGTTAGGAAGCTTCTAGGAAGTTTCTCTCTACGGAGGGGGACGTTTTTTGGAGACTTCACCTCTGAGGGCTCATGGCGACAGTGCCCATCTTCTTCCCTTTTTGCGTGCCTGTCCTCAACCCCTTCATCTGCACAGATGTGTGGGGTGGAATAGCCCACCCTCTGTTCGTATCCTCCACAGAGCTCACCTACACTGCTTTGATACCAGTAGGTAGACGTGATTGACCAGGTGTGATCAGCAGCACACAACTATGCCAACCAAACTCATCAACAGGAAAGACACAAGGTACCACATTGCCCATGAGCGTATGGAGCATGCACATTTTCTTGTGTCTAGCTTCAAGCAGGAGCGTTTCTCTCAATGTGATCATTGATGCCGGACGTGAGAATCTGCTAGGAAGCTTCCTAGCCTTGCTGCTGCTGACGTGGCAACACTGTCCAGTCAGCTGATGCACTAGCAAGCAGGCAGGTGCAAGAAACAGCAAGGATCAGGCTAGGGAGACGCGCAAAGTCTCATAAGCTTCAATAGCTTAGTAAATGCAGAGAGAGATGACAAATGACAGGTCCAGGGCATAAATACCTGCCGCGGCGCACGGCGGGTGTCGCACGCGGCAGTCCAAGAGCTGTCCTAAAACCGGCCCAAAAACACTGTTTTGGCCGTAACTCTGCGCACACATGTCAGAATCCTACGCCGTCTGAACCTAGACGTGCAGAATCAAAAGACGCACGCAACGACTGGTCACATGCATGCATCCATCGACTGACAGCGAGTATATAATGCAAAAACATGCAAATGGACCTCATGCCCAGTCCGCCGAAAAGCGCCTGCAGGACGTAGAAAGCACAGCAGGGAGTCCCGGTGACATCTGGGGCTCTGGAACAGTGGTCGGTCAGCTCCAGACGGGTAG
>SZWC01014301.1:23706-41594 GCA_023375785.1 Penium margaritaceum | reverse complement strand
GGGCAGGGCAGGGCAGGGCAGGGCAGGGCAGGGCAGGGCAGGGCACAGGAGGGTATGGCAGGCAGGGCAGAGCACGGCACGGCAGGGCACGGCAGGGCATGGCAGGGCATGGAAGATAGGGCAGAGCAGGATAGGGCACAGCACAGCACGTTATGCCACGGCACGGCATGGCACAACATGGCACGTCACAGCATAGCATGGCACGTCACAGCATAGCATGGCACGGCACAGCATAGCATGGCACGGCACGGCATGGCATGGTACGGCACGGCATGGCACAGCATGGCACGGCATGACACTACAGAGCATGACACGACCTGACAAGATTTGATACGACGAGACATGATGTGACGTGGCATGACATGACGTTACATGACGTGCAACGTATTTGACGGCGACACCTCTCTTGCAACCAAACGCCATATCGTTGCCAATTCTCAGATCGAAAGGAAGCCCAAGCGTTGAATGTTGCCCGTGTCCTGTCGGTTGGCCTTGAGCACGTTCTGGAGAGTCTTCGCTTCTGGATAATCTTGGGGATATCCGATAAACCCCACACACGTGACGTCACGCACATACATCTTGATGGTGCCTCTTGGGCCCAGGTTGGTCTTGAGAACGTCCTGCAGACCCTTCGCCGCGTTCACGTTCATCACCAGCGCCGCCGACCGCCCCAACACCTCCGCGTTCTGATTCAGCATGCGCACCGCCATGCCGGCGACCTTCTCCCTGGCGTCAGTGGCAGGGGAGGGGAAAAAGGGCCCTCTTACTTCCTTTCTCTCTCTGACGAGAAAGAGTCGAAGGGAGATAGCCTGCCGCCGTGGAGATCGGTGCCACGAGACGAGACTTCGTCAGGATTTTTCTCCCAGCAAAGGCTGGCTGGACGACTGCGGCCAAGAGTTCGCCGACAGAACCCTGCTATTGCAGCAGCACACAAACTTCGCTGGAGTCCTGGGGCCCGCACCATCGCTGGCTCACTGCGGTATGACGTGGTTTTGGTACAAAAAGCGGCACCGCTTTGAGGCAAAAGTTACTCGCGAAACCACATGCCGAATTGCGGTACTTAGAAATCACGCTAGAAAAACAGCTACATCCTATCTGCAACATCTACACAAATTTAACACCGCATTCGAACCTCATAACATCTGGTAGACCCTTTGAAAGCGGCACAAGGCCATGTCGTATGAGCTGCTGCAAGCCATACGAATAACGAGTAAGGCGCACTATTGGCCTCTACAGTGCATCCACCACTACATCTTCCAAAAAACAGACCACGTCTACCGAAGCTGCAACCCATCAAGCACTCGTCCAACATGCGAGCCAAATCCGACAACAGCTCATGCAGGTCCTACACAACCTCTTATCCGATCTTAAATATCAGAACTTCAGTTTCTTCTTGATATTTCCCATGCACGACGTGATGTACGGTGAGGTGACATGGCTTACCAAACTGAATGTGGGACACCCTCAAAGGTATTATATCCTTCGACAAAAAGGCACGCACAAAACTAAAATCATGGCATAACATCTTTTCCCATTAAAAAAAACACTCCCACTATGATTTGTGTCTAAGTATCAAAGAAAGTTTTCTCATTTGGCTACAATGTGTCTACATTGAAATCTCGTCCCATAACCTCATGGAACAATTTCAACAAAATGCATCCAGAATCCACCGTGTCCCATGCAAGGCGTTCAACACCCTCATCAACATGTCCTAGGAAATGGGACAATAGCAATGCATCAGTGACCCGATGAGGTCTTTTTGGCATGGTACACAAAACCTACCTACCTTGGCTCACCAACAACGTTGACAAAATCGACAAAATGCACATATCCATCAACCTCCAAGGCCTCCATCAAGTGGCATTCATCAACAAGCATCAACAATTCAGACACAATCTCCTTCTTACATGAAAACATTAGAAACTTATGTCACAACAAGGTGAGAGGCGCTTGCACACAACATACTAATGCTCAATGACGCGTAAGGATTTATGCTTCCTTAAACCAGAATTCTACACCACCTCTAAGGGTCACGGCCTCGTGACATTGTACTGTGGTCTCCGGCACCACCTCCAAGAATATTGAATTCGTAACTTAAGTTCAAGTGAACAAAAGGAGCTTATCAACCTTAGAGATACTTTTGCTCGTTCCATGATATAGCGAGCTTTCATGGCATTGACAACAAGGTTTCATGTTATTGAAGGTGTGATGTCACGTTTGCGAGTCACCCAGTTATGCCGTATTTTTTTGTGCACAAGCTGAATTTATGAGAGGAATTCCATAGGGTTCCCAATTCCAATAAGAATACCTAGACAAGGACAAGGACCCACACCCATGCTAGCACAACAGTCTTGAAAAATCTCTGGTGATTCCATCATACAAGCATGGTGTTTGCAAATCTGTAGAGACACATGGAAACATTAATGAAAGATGTTGAAAGAGAATTAAGAGAAGATATAGCACTTGAGTATCCCTTTCTTGATCAAGGAAAACAAATTCATGGATATAAGATCTTTACTCATGAAAATCAAACAGTTATTACCAATTAAATTTTTAATGGTAAGATCAATACCACCAAAAGAGGTTTTCTCCAAGAGTGCGGCATTGAAAATCTTCTTGGTAGCTTCTAAAGGTGTAGGATTGTGCATGGAGTCTGTGACCATGGTGCAAATAAGAGGGTTCGGCATAGTTGACTCACGACAATGGAAGCGATGAGCATAAGCGAGAGGTGCTTTAGGCACATTACTTCCATCAAGAAAAGTGGCCTTATTGTCAGCTTCCAATGTGTGTGTGTGTGTGTTTTGTATTCAAGCACTTCAGCTTCCATGTCTTGGTGAACACAAGGCACGCTAAAGGATACAAGATTTATGACTCATTAGTGGAAGTTTTGATGATAGGGGTTGTAATCCATAGACCTGTGTGCTATGGTGTATAAGGGAGGTGTCGCTTGTAAGGGGCTTTTCAAATGACAAACACCAACACACTAAGGAGATATTTAACTGAATTTAGAGAATCCAATTCTCGTGATGGAAGGAACTATATTTTTTTGACATGGAGTGAGAAGATGATTGACCTTAAATGCCAAGCAAAACCCATTGACTTGAAATAATTCATTGAAGTATGTTATGAACATGGGGTAGCACCTCAAGCGTGCTCTTAGGTGCATGGAAACAACCACTTGAATTCAGTATATTCATTGGATATCATTATCATCCAAAACATCATATCATAAAAAGAGAACTTTTGACTTTCATTTTCATGTGGGAAAATGGAAAACTTTGAAAAAGGTCAGATTCCCAAGTTTAAGTTATGATATAGAAATACGGTGTGCTATACATGTGGAGACATTAAGGATGTGATGAAAAAATTGCCTCACGCACCACTAAACATGAGATGTATGGCTTTCAATATTGGGAGCCCTTTCATAATGATGTTTTTAGTTACTTTGCCCTAAGCAACGTAGTTGAGCCTTTTAACATGTCGGAGGAGTTGAACTACCATCCACATACACGAGAATGTATTAACTATATGTGGCATTTTCTGATTAGTGGAATTGCATGTAGCTGGTTGTAAAAATGAAGTTATAGAGAAGATTCTACGTATTTATGTATTTCTATTCAATAATTTTTAAAGTAAAAAATATCATATTTGGGATGAAAAATCTCTAATTTGTAAAGATGGCCCATGTACCATAGACTCACACTATGTTTTTGCCAAATATAAAATCACTTTCAACTTCCCCAATATCTTTTTTTTGTATTCGTGAAAACTTTTCGGAGACTACATTATCGATTGGTTGACATGGAGACTCCCAAACCTTGCTACTATGGTGCCTTGAAGGTTACCTTTCAAGGGATGCATTGGGTATGAGGATGAAATACAATCATTCAATGCTTGAGAGGTAAAAAAAACATTTTTTTATGTTGCATCCATTCTTGTGGTATTATCATGGCGTGTTGTTTTGCTTGCTAACAAAAACAAGAAAACAATTCTTAGTTTTTGTTACTGTCCATCTTGCATGGGTGTGTTTGATAGTTATGCGACTTTGATATGTGTAGAAGAAGCTTACTAAGGAAATCACCCCATTCATTGATTTTTAAATGTAATGAGAATGTAGAATTTGGAAGCTTAAAGCTGTCAACTGTAGAAAAAGTTTTGTCTATGGACCACGAACCATTGATTTCTAGTTGGTCAATGGACACCATTTTTTGCGCCAGTCGAGGAGATGGGCATGGACATGGACTTTTGGGTAAAGAGAATAGCATCAAGTCATGATATGGCATGGAGCAACCCAAATGCATTTCCCACAGTGTTTAGAGCTAAACCAATTTGTGCTCATGCTTTGAAACACATACTTTCTCCTAATGTCATTCCTAGAACAGGAAGTTAGTAGTTTTGAGGGAGGAGACAAATTCATTGAAAACAATATTTTATGGGTCCCACAAAACAATAACATGGATTTGTTTCCATTTGAGGCAAACAATAAGTTTCCTACCTATACCTTACATAATGTTATCATAACACCAACACATGTTTAAGGTTGAAAATGAAAACCCCAAGGATTTTTTAATACCTGGCCTGTGTTCACTCCCTTGTGCTTCAAGTCAGCACAATCACAACGGAACAAAGCGATGTGTTCCTTCAGTCCACACACTGAATGGATGACAGTGTTTCATCATGTAAGCATCATCACAAAAGGTAGGCTTCCATCCTTCGCCTCAATGCTTGACTCAACTTCACCCACCAGCCCTTGGGAAAGGTTTTTCGAGCCTTCATTGATTAGCTCCACTCCGTGAAATTTTCACCTCCTATCAGAGTCTTAGTTGTTCTCACCATTTCACCATATCAACCGTCACCTTTTTGGCTGAAATCATTCCCAGCACAGAAGCCATGCAACAGGTGATACGGCTCGAGGACCTACCAAAGCTACCGCTGGAACAACTGTGGATGATGAAGCAACAAGTAGATGGTGAGGTGGAGGCGATGCAAGAGTCACTAATCAATCTCAACAACGCCATCAACCGCCTCAGTCACCAACGAGGATATGCAAAACCTCACCAAGAAACAGCAAGGTGTGGTGCTATTTTCAACACCCCATACCCCTCCCCCTCCCTCCCCCCAGCCATCTTCTACCCCTGTGTAAGCTCCTTAACCCCACACGTCTTCCTACTAGCTGGCCCCGTTTGTATCTCATTCCATTTACCATCTCCTTTGTGTACGTTGAGTTTGCAGCGTGTGGTTGTATTCCTCAAGGCTCACTAGCAAGGTTTCTTTGGTGAAGATGTTGTGGAGGGTTTCGTTTTGATCCTATTTAAGGGGTTTATTTTGCATGAAGCTTTGTCCAAGAGAAGACTCCCATGTAGAAAACAAGCTGGTTTAGGATGAATGCTGAGAGGTCCTGCCCCCTTACTCCTCCTAAGGCACCCTGACCGAATGTTGCACCCTTACTCCTCCGCCTCTTCCTCCCTCTACTCCTCCTCCCTCCTCTTCTCCTCTTCCTCCTCCTCCTTGTCCCCTTCCTCCACCTTGCATTAATCGTTTTTGTCGCCATTGTTGCTCTACTCGTCGTCGTCTTGTTGTCATTGTTTCATGTTCTTCATTCTCGTCATTGTCATCGTCGTCTTCGTTGTTGTCGTCGAAGTTTTCTTCGTCATCTTAATTTTCGTCGTCGCCATTGTCGTTTTTGTCATAGTCGTAATCATTCTCGTCGTCATCGTTGCCGTCATCAATTCCGTTGTCATCGTTATCGTCATCAAAATTGTCATAATTGCCATCGTCATCGTCGTTTTCACCGCCACCGCTGTCGTTGTCACTATTGTCGTTGTTGTTTTCATCGTCGTTGTTACCGCCATCCTTATCTTCATTGTTGCTGCAGTTTTCTTCATTGTCATCGTAGTCTTCTTTATTGATCTCATCACCATTGTCCTTGTTTTTGTGGTTGTTTTTATGGTCGTCTTGGATGTCGTGGTTGGCGTCCTTGCCATCGTTGTGAAGGCGGTTGTGGTCCTTGTGGTCATTGTTGCCATGACTGTCATGGTCGTGGTCATCATAAACGTTGTCTTCGTAGACGTCATTGTCCTCCTCCTCTCCCTCCTCCTCTGCCTCTCCCTCCTCCTCCTCCTCCTCCCCCACTCCTCCTCCTACACCTCCTCTTCCCCTTCTCTGCCTCCTCCTTCCTCCTTCTTTCCTCTCCCCCTCGTCAACCTCCTCATCCGTGACCACCTCACCTCCTCCTTTTCCTCCTCCTCCTCCTCTGCCCGCCCTTCCCCATCCACCATTACTCCACCACGTTCCCTCTTTCCTGGCCTTGACCAAGATGAAATCACGTGACCCTTTTCTATAATTTCAGCAAATTATAGTTGAGTAACTAGGTCCTCTAAGCAACTCAGTGGCATAGGTAAGCGCTGAAGCCAATCAACAATCCCTGCATGACCTAATGTGTCTCTTTGCACAATCATAAAGGGGCCAAATCAAATACACATGGAATGCAACCCATCTCTTGAGCGGCCCTCCCCCACACCCCCAATCCCCCCCCTTTCCCACGGTTCCTTCTTGCGAAACCTTGAGTCAAGAGCTTGTTTGTATTGTACACAACAGCTAATAAGATTCTGGTTCTACTAACAATATGTTTGTATATTGCGGGAGTTTTTTATAGCATGGATAAACTTGTCATTGACATTGACAAAAAATACTGCGTCAAGGTGTGTGTGTGTGTGTGTGTGTGTGGGTGTCTGTGTCTCTGTGTGTGTGTGTGTGTGTGTATGTGCATGTGTGTGGGTGTGCATGTGCGTGTGCATGTGCATGTGCGCGTGCGTGTGCGTAAATGCATGCACGTGTGCGTGCGTGTGCGCGTGCGTGTGCGATGTATGCGCGTGCGCGTGCACGTGCACGTGCGCATGTGCACGTGCGGGCATACGTGCACGGGTGCGGGCGTGCATGCGTGCGTGCATGAGTGTGTGTCTGTGTATGTGTGTGTGTGTATGTGTTTGTGTGTGCATGTGCATACACGCGCACGCACGCGTGCGTGCGTGCATGAGTACATGGCCGCATGCGTGCGTGCATGCATGTGTGCGTGCGTGTGTGCATGCATGCATGTGTACATGCGTGCGTGCGTGCGTGCATGTGTGCATGTGTGGGCATGTGTGTGTGGACACGTGCATGCGTGTGTGCTTGCATGAGCGCCTGTGTGCACGCGTGCGTGGGTGTGTGCATGCGCGCATGCGTGCATGCGTGCGTGGGTGCATGCATGCGTGTGTACGTGCGTGCGTGTATGCGCGCATGCATGCATGCGTGTGTGCGTGTGTGCGTCCTTGCATGGGTGTGTTCATTCATTTCGGTGAACACGGACACACTCGTGTGCACACACTCACACATGCAAGCATACACACACACACACCCACACACACACACACACACACACACACAAACACACACAGGCACGTGCATGCACATGGACGCATGTGTGCTTGTGCAAATGCATGTGTGCACATGGAAGTGCTCTTGGGCATGCGTATGTGCATGAATATGCATGCGTCTATGCATGTTCGCTTATGCATGTGTGTGCGCGCACAAGTCAAGGATGAGGGTAGTGTTGCCTATCTTTGTCCCTTCACAAGCAATTGAGAACACAACCATTTTGTGCATGCTCCAAAAGAGAACTAAAGAGCACCGCTAACTCGATTCATAGTACTTTTTAGCCTAGGAGTGAACAGAAAGGGACGTACAGTCCCCTTTTGTTTCTCACCTTTCATTCCCAAACTCATGTTTTTCACCTCATACTTCTCACCTACTATTCCTTGCTAACCTGGTTAGACAACCAAGCTTTTCAAGGAATTTCTTTTTTCTGGAGGCCAACCTCCCTATGTACGGTCCCCTCCATCGTTTCACCATCGTCGCCCATTCCCCTTCTCATTCCCTCCATCGTCTCTCGTTCTCTCTCTCTCTCTCTCTCTCTCTCTCTCTCCCTCCATCAAGTTGCACTCCATCCTTTTACACTCCATTGTACACTTTTCTTCAAACCTCACCCTCAACTTGCCTCTAGTTCATCCCTAACTTTCTGAGTTAAAGGCCTCATGAGGTCCTACTCCTCCTCCTCCTCCTCCTCCTCTACCTCGTTCTCCACATCCTCTTCCTCTTCCTCCTCCTCTTCCTCCTCCACCTCCTCCTCCTCCTCCTTCCCCTTCCTCCTCCTCCTCCTCCTCCACCTCCTCCTCCTCCTCCTCCACCACCACCTTCACCATCAGTACCATCCTTGCCACATTGTCCACCACCTCCTCCTCCCCCTTGTCCTCTTCCTCCTCCTCCCCCTCCTCCTGCTCCTCCTCCATCTCCTCCTCCTCTCCCTCCTCCACCTCCTCTTCCTTCTTGTCATCATGGTCCTTGTCCTTTTTCTCCTCCTCCTCCTCCTCCTCTTCCTCCTCCTCAACTCCCCTTCTTCCTCTTATGTCTCCTTATCCCAATCCGACCTCCCCTTTGCAGTTGTGTGTGCTGTGTTTATGCTTCATGCTCGCATAAGTCACCAATGGACACGAGCAAGTAGTATAAGAAGAGTATTGAGATGTAAAAGAGATCCAAAACAAGCAGACGAAGGTGCGTTTTTGTTTTATCCAAGTCAAAAGTACGAGGAGGTCGCACAGTACATAAATCACTATGCACAGATCATTGTGCAGCAGATCACTATGCACAAATCATTGTTCACCAGATCATTATGCACAAATCACCTTGTAGTTGATCACTATGCACAAATCACCGTGCAAAAGATCACTACGCACCAATCACTTTGTAGCATATCACTATGCACAAATCATTATATAGTAGATCACTACGCACAAATCACTATGTAGCAGATCATTGTACAGAAACACTATGCAGGAGATAACTTCGCACAAATCATTGTCCAACAGATCACTACACAAAGATCAGTATATAGCAGATCACTGCGCAGGGACCATTGTGTAGCAGATCACAATGCACAAAACACTAAGCAGCCGTCCACCACGCAAAAAATAGTTTGCAACAGATCACTATGCACAAAACACTGTGTAACAGGTCACTACGCACAAAACACTAAGCGGTAGATCATTAGGCACAGATCGATATGCACATATCATTGTGTACAAGATCATTACGCAAAAATTATTGTGCAGTTGATCACTATGCCATCACAATGCACATCATTACAAGCTTCAACAGTGGAAGCCAAAGTCCCTAGCAAATCCACACGTCACATGGAGTCCATCTTTCACCCATATGTCAGAGTGTGGCAAGAGATGGTGCCTTGTCGCCCCGCGGACAAAACGTCTTGAAGGAGACAAAAGACTGGAAAAAGGAAACGTTTTATAACAAGAAAAAGGTTGTAAAAAGAATAACACAAGTCACTATTTTTTAAACACTTTACAACCCGTCTTAAAAAAGTACTACTAGGAGAAAAAAACAGGTTAGGACCTCCTTTTGTCGTGTCTAATCAACCGATGATCAGTTCCGATCAACAGCTCATCGGGAAAATGATTTTCATTGGTTTCCTCCCCCCCTTTCCCCCTTTCTTGTTGCAATTTAGGCATGTGTCCACATACGTGCACGATGGGAGGGGCGAGACGAGGAGGGTCGGGGCATAGGGGTAACGGGCGGGGCGGGGTAGGGCGGAGCAGGGCTGAGTGGGGAAGGGTGGGACTGGGAAGGGCACGACAAGGCAGGGTTGGGCAATGGAGGTATGGCAGGCAGGGCAGAGCACGGCACGGCAGGGCATGGCAGGGCACGGCAGATATGGCGTAGCAAGGTAGGGCACGACACAGCACGATACGACACGGCAGAGAATGGCTCAAGATAGCATGGCATGGCACGGCATGGCACGACATGGCACGGCATGGCACGACATGGCACGGCATGGCATGGCATGGCCCAACACAACATGACACGACTTGACAAGATACGATGGGACGAAAAATGATTTGACGTGACAATACATGACAGGACATTACATGACATGTAATAAAATGGATGTTCAGATGACACCTCTTTCAAAACCAAACGCCATATCGCGACACAGAAAGGAACCCCAAGTGTTGAATTTCTCTTGTGTTTTGTAAGTTGGCTTGAGTAAGTTTTGGAGAGTTTTTGCTACTCGATAAACTTGGGGATTTCCACTAAACCCCACAAACGTGACGCACATACATCTCGATGTTACCCGTTAGGCCCATAATGGTTTTGAGGATATCCTATAGGTCCTTGGTCGCGTTCACCTTCACAACAAGCACCGCCGAGAGCTCCAACACCTCCGCTTTGTAATGGAGCATACGCACCGCCATGGCGGCAACCCTTTTTGCTAGCATGAGCAGCAGGGGAGGGGGAAAAGGACCCTCTTATTTCCTTTTTTCTCTCTGACGAGAAAGATTCGAAGGGATACAACCGCCCGTCCAGGAGATCGGTTCCAACAGACCTTGGTAGGAATCTTCCCCGAGCAAAGGAAGGCTGAACGATTGCGGCCAAGGCCTCTTTCCAAAATTGACCAATTGTTTTTGTAGTTCACACTAAGATTTTTGCACGCTTACAAAACATTTTTAAGTGTGCGCGGGTACCGTTTAAGTCATGGGCTATACTGATTAGTTATGAGTAATTTTCCCTCTTTTGCTCAGCTTTCAACTAAGAGCCTAACCAATGAGTCATCATCTTTGTTGAAGCAAAGAGTCAAATGATGAACCTTCACTTGTCACTTGCAGCTCGCGTCTATGACTCGCGTCGCATGGTCGATGCGCAACGGTATGCCATGTTCAAACAACAGCACCTGCGACATGTCTTGCAAAGGTTTTTCTGTTTAACTTCGGGAAATTCTACATCAAGCATCAAGAAATGAACAACGTTTTCTTAAACAAAAGAAACACTCAATGAAGCGCATTTGACCTCAGACTGTTTAATCTTAGTCTGAGAATCCTTGTGAATTTAGTCCATTATTTTGAACTGAATAGTCAAAAACCCGAGTCGCACAAGTCCATAGCTATTTAGTGCATCTCAACTACGAGGGAATATCCTTGCAACATCACAAGCCCCTCCCTATGGTTGACAGCTTGCACGCGATGGAGCCGGCCACATTGCAAGAGGTCGTAACTTTTGTTCTTGTTTGGTCCAGATTGACTAGAAACTATTTAGTCAATTTTCTACCGGACCCAACTCTTGGCTGATAGAATCTGATTATTCTTTTCTAGTAACAGACATAATTCATTAAGGTCTGGGGACGCGCATCATTGCTAGCTCAATGTTGTCTGCGGTTGTTTTTGTAAGAAAAAACGGGACCGCTTTAAGGCACTGATTACCCTCGAAAACGCTCGACAAATATTGCTGGTTGAATTTTGCGCTAGAAAACCGGCTTCATCTTACCAAATGCATGAATGTAAGTTATAGATAGTACTTGATCTTCTTGTAAAAAGTTTAAACAAGTCATATGGCAGTGTTGAGTGGAACCATGCAATTGACACGAGTCACATATAGGACATACTATTGGAATCTATGGTATTGTCACCACTTAACTTTCCAAAGATGACCCAGGTTAGCCAAATACCCACTGCCCATCGAGCACTTGTCCAACATGCAACCCAACACTAACAAAAGCTCATATAGCTCCTCTGAGAGCCCCTATCCACCCTCCCAAAACACATCTTCCATTGTTTCTTGAGACAACCCATGCACGATGCGATGTAGGACAGGTTGACATGGCTTACCCAACTATGCGTGGGACACCCTTAAAGGTTCTACAACATGACCCAAATGACACTTCCGACATAGCATAGCATCCTTGCCGATCTTTACAAAAACAACTCCCCTCCATGATGTGTCTTTGTCTGTTAAACAAAAACTTCTCATTGGCTACAGGGTGCGTACTTTGGCATGTATTCATGAAGCTCATATAGTAAGTTCAACAAGGCGCATCACACAATCTTGTCTCCTACATTGGAAAAATCAACAAAATGCACATACCTATCATCCTCAAGCTACCTAATTTAGTGGAATTCATTAAAGGACATCAGTATGTCACATAAAAGCTCCTTGTTGCATGCGACCAAGATTCAAGGTTTACTTTTGTCCCTATAGGGTGAGAGGGTTCTACTCATGATGTACTAATGTTCAATGACGCTACATTTCTACTTCCTCCAAACACATTTGTACTTGCGTACATCGCATTTTAAGAGGGCCAACCTCATGAAGTTGTTCTATGATTGCCAACACCACTCCAAAGAAGCTGACACTGGTAGCTTGCGTTAGAGGGACTAAGAGAAACTTTTCAAATTCGGACATACTTTTACTCATATTCAATTTGAGCGAGCTTTCATGGTATTCAAAGAATGGTTTCATATTATGCAAGTTGTGCCAAGATTTAATGTCCAGGTTTAGGATCACCTAGTGATTTTGTGTTCTATCATGCATAATTTAATTTCATGGACGATAGTTTATAGAGTTCCCCATTCCGATACAAAAACGTGGACATAGACAAGGGTCCACATCCATGCAAGCACCATGATCTAGAGGAAGATATGGTGATTTCATTATGTAAGCACAACATTTGCAAATCTTCCGCGACACGTGGAGGCATTATCATAGATGTCACAAGAGATGAAATAATTGATACGATACTTAAGTCTTCATTTCTTAGTCAAGGAAGAAAATGAACTCAAGTGAATGAGGTCAATGTCCTTCTTCAATGTACACCACTTCTTGCCAATTGCATCATAAAACATTGTGTCACTATCACAAAAAGAGGTTGGAAAAAATGTTGAGGAGTTCAAACGGGTCTAAGTAGTTGCTGACAATGTGGGATTCTGCATTGCGTGTGCTTTCTTGGAGCGTACAACACGTAGTCTCATGCTTGAGTCATTAAAGTAGACGTGGTGCGCAGAAGAGAAGGTGCTTTAGGAACATGACTTCCATAAGAAAAACTGGCATTGTCTTCAGCCTCCAATGGGCGAGTGTTGTAGTCAAGCTTTTCACATTCAATATGTTGGTCAACACGTGGCATAGTGACGGATGCACGATCAAATTAGGATTAACGAAAGTGCTGACAACAATGGTTATACGTAGTAGCCTTATGAGTTACATCGTATGAAGGAGGCGAGGTTACTAACGGGGTTTCGAGATGTGGAAAGCCATCACGCTCAGGAGAGGATTTGACTACATTTGGAGATGCCATGGCCAGCGAGTGAAAAAAATTCTTTGGTGTTACATAGAGTGAGAAGAGGATTGACGTTAACTGTTATGCACGACCACTCACCTAATGGGCTTTGTTGAAATATGCTTCAAACATGGAAATAACCACTCGAATGTATCATCCTTGATTGATTATGTTTGAAATCTGAATGACAAAGTGTGACTGGTTGATTCAATCTATTTGTGGAAAATGAAGAAATCCAACGAAGGGTTTTATTCCTATATATAGGTTATGATGTATGATCACGATCAGCCATAGATGTGGATGCAAAAGGGGTTTTGATTGAAAATTGGTCTTAGGCAAAACTACGCATCATATGTATGGCTTGACCCAACTTGAAACCACTTTGCAATGATGTTTTGAATTCTTATGTCGTGATGAACCTACTTGAGCCTTAAACACCTCCAAGAAGTTAAACTACCACTCATTCATACCCTAGTTACCCTGCTCCATAAGGCATTGAGTTAACAATGGTGTAAGCCATGGTTGTCATAGTGTAATGACAGAGAAATATCTAGGTAATAATTTATATATTCTTCATAACATTTCAAGAAAAAGATCTTTTTGAGTGATGCCATTTACTATTTAGGAAGAAAGCCCATCTACTGTTGACTCACACTATTTTATGAGATACAAGATCACTTTTAACTTGCCCAAAGCTTTTTTTGTACATGTGAACACGACAAGGAGACTAAAATATCCCTTTGTTGAAAGGGAACCTCCCAAGCCTCGCTATCGTGGGGTCTAAGAGGTTCCCTTTTGAGGGATGTATGAGGTATGAAGTAAACATTCCATGATTCTATGCCTGAGGGACGAGATACAACATTTTAGTTTGTACATGGCATAGTGTTTTGGAGAAGTTATGAGGGCTTGCCTTTTTTGCTGGAAAACAAAAACAAGAAAACAATAGGTTGAATTTTGTTACCATCCTTCTTTTGCGGGTGTATGCAAAGATAAAGGGTTGACAATTCAATGGGAAAAATTGCTGGGGCAAACGTTTACCCACTTTTTTTACCTTTACTCTTAAAGATTAAGAAAATGTGGAATGTGGAAGCCTTAAGCTACCAATTGTAAAGAATATACAATCCATGGACCATACAATGACGATTTCTAAATGTTTGATAGGCACCACTCTTCCTGCCAGTCAAGGAGATGGGCACAAATGTGGACATTTGGGAGAAGAGAATAGCAACAAGTGAGATACCATCTACAAGATTTGTAGCTCTCTAACTTTGCATCCTAGCTTCAAAATGCCTCTTTTCTCTGAATGATGATCCTAGAATAACAAGTTGTTGAAAAGCTTTTGGAAGGAGGGTTCTAATACATTGAAAAATACATTGTTATATCAACACACATTAATAACATTTTTTTGTTCTCATTTTGGGCAAAGAAATGAAGTCTTTTGCATGCATCAAGCTTCGCCAACACCAACACTACCGGTACGGTAAAAAACAAGAACCTCAAGGGCTTATGAACAACTTCACCATGTTCCCTCCCTTACGCTTCCAATCGATACTGTCATAACAAAATGAAACAATACGTTCCTTTTGTCCACCTGCAAAATGGGCGTAACCATGATTTCATGAACTAGGCAGTACGGAAGCAAGGCTCTCATCCTTTGCCTCCACGCAAAGACTCAGTTTTACTCATAAGAATCCCACAAGCCCTTGGCAAAGCTTTTGTGAGCCTCTATGGATCATCTAGACTTTGTAATCCATCAACTATGCAGCTGGTGTGAAGAGTGTCCACCATTGTCAGCATTTTCACTATAACCCTCACCAATGTTTTCGGGCTGAAGAAGTCCCAACGTATGAGTAGCAATGTAGTAGGGGATGAGGCTAGAGGACCTGCCAAATTTCCCATTAGAGAAGCTACAGATGGTGAAGCAGTAGGTAGACAGCGAGGTGGAGGTGATACAGGAGTGGCTCATGAACCTCAACCACGCCATTAATTGCCTCACTACCGCCGATGAGGTGATGCAACACCTCACAAAGAAGTAGCGAGTGTTGTGTGCTACTTTAAATACACCGTCCCTTCCTTCTTCCCCTCCTCTCCCCACGCCCCCCACCCCCTTCCCTGCCTACCTCAGTTCCTCGACGCCACATATCTTCCTGATAGTCGACCATGTTCTTCTCTCATGTCGTTTACATTCTTCTTCATTTGTATTGACTTTGGGACGTGTAGATGTTTTCCTAAAGGCTCATTATCAAGGTTTTATTTTATGAAAAAAATGTAGAGGGTTTCATTTTGAGCTAACTCGGGAGGATTGTTTTACATCAAGCTCTCAAAGAGAAGACTCTCATGGAGACAATCTAATAGTCGAGGATGAACGCTTGCAGGTCCTATGGCCTTCCTCCTTCGAAGGCACCCTGTCCAAATTCAGCACCCTTACACCTCCCGCTCTTCCTCCCCCTCATCCTCCGTCGTCCTCTCCTCCTCTCCCTCCTCATCCTCGTCCCCTTCCTCGTGTTGTAATCATTTCCATTGTCACTATCATTATAGTCATTGTTGTTGTTGTTGTCTTTGTCATCATTGTCGTCGTTGTTGTGGTCTTTGTCCCCGTCGTCATCGTAGTCAAAGTCATTATCATCGTCATTGTCGCTGTCGTCGCTATGGTTGTCCTCGTCGTTGTTGTTGCCGTTGTCGTATACGGTTGGTCTTGTATGGATGTGGACGATCAAACGTGTGATGGTCTAGCTGGAATATGTCTGTTAAGAGGTAGAAGCTGGCAGAAGAAGATGGTCATATACGTAATCTTAATTGTGAATCTTCCATCTCTGGCCATTGGACCAATGCCTTCTTTCGAGACATTGAAATGATGAGCCCTAAGCTGAAAAGTTGAAGGAAATGGAAAAGCACATTCTCGTGTCTTCCAGAAATCCAACATGATTGAATAGATCTCCTACCTTTAACGTCATAATTCAAGTGTTGAATTTTATTCACGTTTGAATTTAAAACTGTAGCTATAACGTTTGAGATGAGGTGATTTGCCACTCATCATTTCAGCTTATGTCTTAAAGAAGGATTAAAAAATGTTAGCAAAAATTGTAATTCATAACCATTTAACAAGTGTGAAGGGAAGATCTTTTGTGGATATTGGAGAAATTTTGCCAAAGATTGTGTAAAAGTAATCGTTTTTTATAAAATGGGGCATGTCTAAAGGGAATTTTTATCATGAATTTGACATGGTTAATGGGAAAACATGTTTAATGGGTTGTCTTGAAACCTGACATCGACTCATCTCTATCGCACCATACTCTAGTAGCTTTAGATCCATCGTAGAAAATCTTAAACAAAGCCTTGTAACATGTCACTACTTCAAGGAGCATATGAGAAATAGCCGATCGTAATCAAATGTGAAAAAACATGGAGCTAAAATTCGTTTGTTTGGCATATTTTTGAGAAAAATGAGATTCCATATATTCATGGAGCATGATGTACTTATGACAAAACTTTAAGCATAGCGGTATTGATTTTGATAATAAGGTTTTTTCCTAAATTTCTTACAGGATCCGGCGTGAAAACCCCATTAGAAAGACTTTACAAGAACTTATCAAATATATTAAGAACATCTCAAAAGAATTACGATGAAATACGTGCCTTTATTTTTGATTTGGATTAATTTGACGCCAAGGTATTATATGGGTTTGTTTCAAAATCAAATGGAAACAACTGGTTTATATGTAATAATGATTCTCAGTTTCCATGATTAAAATGTTCACATTTTTGTGGTCTTAATTTTTTTTAATCCTTTTCTTTGAAGTATACATATTACCCTGAGGGTTCTGTAAGATATTGATTTGCGGTGGTTGAACCCTCGTCACATGGTTTGATGGCTACATGGGCCGTAAGCCCATCGATCGACCATTGTTTTCCTTTTCAGAATATATCACTGATTCAAAGATAAAACATGTGATTGGATGGTTGGAAATTGTATAGATGGTGTAGGGAGGTTCGTAACTAGTTGCATAGTAAGTAAAAAATGAGCAATCCATCGGGAAATGTTTAAAGCTTCAGACATTAATTAAAAGTGAAGGTTAAATGTAACGATTTGGTATGGGAAGCTTGGCCCATTGGGCCAAAACCACGGTAGTTGAGGGTCTCTGACCCTTAACTCATCCTATCCAACCGCCCACAGACTAGTTACCTCTTCAAGCTGTGAGGAGAGGCTGGCCCGCGCTACCCTCCTCCCACCTAGGAGTGGACCCGCCTTCGGCGTCCACCGAGGGAGTCGAACCCTGTCGCACAGATACCAATGTAACGAATTGGTACGGGAAGCTTGGCCCACTAGGCCAAAACCGCGGTTTTGGCCCAGTGGGCCAAGCTTCCCATACCAATTCGTTACATTCAGTGCCACAACAACCAAAACGATGAACCCTAAGCGGAAAATTTGAAAGTCTGGGCTATCAAGACCTTTTTCCAATCATTACTATTGCATCGGGCGCGGTCAAAATGGAACGAATCCATACATTCTGTCCCACCCGTACTGAACGAACGTCAGCACGACGTCATGTAAACGTCAGCACGAGAACCCGATGTTCATCGCTCGCCTTCAGGCTCGACACGATCAGAATCCCAGCAGCTCTCGGCAAAGCCGTTCCGAACCTCCGTTGATCATCTCCACTCCGTCTCCGTCTCCGTCTCCGTCTCCGTCTCCGTCTCCGTCTCCGTCTCCGTCTCCGTCTCCGTCTCCGTC